>CALNHX010001307.1:0-236599 GCA_940337035.1 Agriotes lineatus
AGCCCGCGAAGAGTTATTAATAATGCCTAATAGCTCTAACAATTACGAACCAGTAACAATTTATTACCTTTCCCGGCTCTTAAAGCTAAGGTCGCGGAGATTCCATAGGTTACAACTGATAGGACGCTAGAAGAGCTACCTCTAATGCCTCAAACGGTGGCAGTTATATATGTCGGTGTACATCGGCATATACAAATGTTTCCACTTTTACTATTGAGCTATAAACTACTGGAAACAACAGGGATTGCTTGTCTTACGTCTTAATCTTGGAGATTACAGTACTATAATAAGTGACATCTGCCAGCTCGCGAAGAGTTATTTATAACGGCTAATAGCTCTAACAATTGCGAACCAGTAACAATTTATTATCTTTCCCGGCTCTTAAAGCTAAGCTGGCGTAGATTCCATAGGTTACAACTGATAGGACGCTAGAAGAGCTACCTCTAATGCCTCAAACGGTAGCAGTTTTATGTGTTGGTGCACATCGGCATTTAAAATGTTTACACTTGTGCTATTAAGCTTTAAATAACTAGAAACAACCGGGGGATTGTTTGTCTTACTTCTTAATCTTGGAGATTTTGAACTATAATTACTGACTTCTGCCAGCTCGCGAAGAGTTATTTAGAATGCCTATTGGCCCTAACAATAACGAACCAGTTTTATGTGTTGGTGCACATCAGCATTTATAGTGTTTATACTTGTGCCATTGAGCTTTTAACAACTAGAATCAACCGGGGGATTGGTTGTCTTACTTCTTATTCTTGGAGATTACAGAACTATAATTACTGACATCTGCCAGCACTCGACGAGTTATTTATAATGCCTATTAGCTATAAAAATAACGAACCGGTAACAATTTATTACTTTTCCCGCCTCTTAAAGCTAAGCTGGCGTAGATTCCATAGGTTACAGCCGATAGGACGCTAGAAGAGCTACCTCTAATGCCTCAAACGGTAGCAGTTTTATATGACGGTGCACATCGGCATTTACAAATGTTTCCACTTGTACTATTGAGCTTTAAACAACTGAAAACAACCGGGGGATTGTTTGTCTTACGTCTTAATCTTGGAGATTACAGTACTATGATTACTGACATCTGCCAGCTCGCGAAGAGTTATTAATAATGCCTAATAGCTCTAACTATTACGACCCAGTAACAATTTATTACCGTTCCCAGCTCTTAAAGCTAAGCTGGCATAGATTCCATAGGTTACAGCTGCTAGGTCGCTAGAAGAGCTACCTCTGAATACCTCAAACGGTAGTAGTTTTATATGTTGATGCACATCGGCACATTCAAATGTTTACTATAGTGCTATTAAGCATTAAACAACTAGAAAAACCGCGGGATTGCTTGTCTTACGGCTTAATCTTGGAGATTACAGTACTATAATAAGTGACATCTGCCACCTCGCGAAGAGTTATTAATAATGCCTAATAGCTCTAACAATTACGAACCAGTAACAATTTATTACCGTTCCCGGCTCTTAAAGCTAAGCTGGCATAGATTCCATAGGTTACAGCTGCTAGGACGCTAGAAGAGCTACCTCTGAATACTTCAAACGGTAGTAGTTTTATATGTTGGTGCACTTCGGCATTTAAAATGTTTACACTTGTGCTATTAAGCTTTAAGCAACTAGAAACACCCGGGGGATTGTTTGTCGTATTTCTTAATCTTGGAGAATGTGAACTATAATTACTGACAACTGCCAGCTCTCGAAGAGTTAGTTATAATGCCTATTTGCTCTAAAAATAACGAACCAGTTTTATGTGTTGGTGCACGTCGGCATTTAAAGTGTTTACACTTGTACCATTGAGCTTTAAACAACTAGAAACAACCGGGAGATTGTTTGTCGTACTTCTTATTCTTGGAGATTACAGAACTATAATTACTGACATCTGCCAGCACGCGACGAGTTATTCATAATGCTTATTAGCTCTAACAATTACGAACCAGTAACATCTTATTACGTTTGCCGGCTCTTAAAGTTAATCTGGCATAGAATCTATAGTTTACAACTGCTAGGACGCTAGAAGCGCTACCTCAAAAGGTTCAAACGGTAGCAGTTTTATGTGTTGGTGCACATCGGCATTTAAAATGTTTACACTTGTGCTATTAAGCTTTAAACAACTAGAAACAACCGCTGGATTGTTTGTCTTACTTCTTAATCTTGGAGATTGTGAACTATAATTACTGACATCTGCCAGATCGCGAAGAGTTATTTATAATGCCTATTTGCTCTAACAATAACGAACCAGTTTTATGTGTTGGTGCACGTCGGCATTTAAAGGGTTTACACTTGTACCATTAAGCTTTAAACATCTAGAAACAACCGGAAATTGTTTGTCTTACTTCTTATTCTTGGAGATTACAGAACTATAATTACTGACATCTGCCAGCGCGGGACGAGTTATTTATAATGCCTATTAGCTCTGAAAATAACGAACCTGTAACAATTTATTACCTTTCCCGGCTCATAAAGCTAAGCTGGCGTAGATTCCTTAGGTTACAACTGATAGGATGCTAGAAGAGCTACCTCTAATGCCTCAAACGGTAGCAGTTTTATATGTCGGTGCACATCGGCATTTACAAATGTTTCCACTTGTACTATTGAGCTTTAAACAACTGGAAACAACCGGGGGATTGTTTGTCTTACGTCTTAATCTTGGAGATTACAGTACTATGATTACTGACATCTGCCAGCTCGCGAAGAGTTATTAGTAATGCCTAATAGCTCTAACAATTACGAACCAGTAACAATTTATTACCTTTCCCGGCTCTTAAAGCTAAGCTGGCTTAGATTCCATAGGTTACAACTGATAGGACGCTAGAAGAGCTACCTCTAATGCCTCAAACAGTAGTAGTTTTATATGTCGGTTTACATCGGCATTTACAAATGTTTCCACTTGTACTATTGAGCTTTAAACAACTGGAAACAACCGGGGGATTGTTTGTCTTACGTCTTAATCTTGGAGATTACAGTACTATGATTACTGACATCTGCCTGCTCGCGAAGAGTTATTAGTAATGCCTAATAGCTTTAACAATTACGAACCAGTAACAATTTATTACCTTTCCCGGCTCTTAAAGCTAAGTTGGCGTAGATTCCATAGGTTACAACTGATAGGACGCTAAAAGAGCTACTTCTAATGCCTCAAATGATAGCTGTTTTATATATTGGTGCACATCGGCATTTACAAATGTTTACACTTGTACTATTGAGCTTTAACAACTACAAACAACCGGGGGATTGTTTGTCTTACCTCTTAATCTTGGAGATTACAGTACTATAATTACTGACATCTGTGAGATCGCGAAGAGTTATTTATAATGCCTATTAGCTCTAACAACTACGAACCAATAACAATTTATTACCTTTCCCGGCTCTTAAAGCTAAGCTGGCGTAGATTCCATAGTTTACAACTGATAGGACGCTAAAAGAGCTACCTCTAATGCCTCAAACGGTACCAGTTTTATATGTGCTGCACATCGGCATTTACAAATGTTTACTCTTGTACTATTGAGCTTTATCAATTAGAAACAACCGGGGGATTGTTTGTCTTACCTCTTAATCTTGGAGATTACAGTACTATAATTACTGACATCTGTCAGATCGCGAAGAGTTATTTATAATTCCTATTAGCTCTAACAATTACGAACCAATAACAATTTATTACCTTTCCCGGCTCTTAAAGCTAAGCTGGCGTAGATTTCAAAGCTTACAACTGATAGGACGCTAAAAGAGCTACCTCTAATGCTTCAAACGGTAGCAGTTTTATATGTTGGTGCACATCGGCATTTACAAATGTTTACTCTTGTACTATTGAGCCTTATCAACTAGAAACAACAGGGGGAATGTTTGTCTTACTTCTTAATCTTGGAAGATTACAGTACTATAATTACTGACATCTGTCAGATCGCGAAGAGTTATTTATAATGCCTAATAGCTTTAACAATTACGAACCAGTAACAATTTATTACCTTTCCCGGCTCTTAAAGCTAAGTTGGCGTAGATTCCATAGGTTACAACTGATAGGACGCTAAAAGAGCTACTTCTAATGCCTCAAATGATAGCAGTTTTATATGTTGGTGCACATCGGCATTTACAAATGTTTACACTTGTACTATTGAGCTTTATCAACTAGAAACAACAGGGGGAATGTTTGTCTTACTTCTTTATCTTGGAGATTACAGTACTATAATTACTGACATCTGTCAGATCGCGAAGAGTTATTTATAATGCCTAATAGCTTTAACAATTACGAACCAGTAACAATTTATTACCTTTCCCGGCTCTTAAAGCTAAGTTGGCGTAGATTCCATAGGTTACAACTGATAGGACGCTAAAAGAGCTACTTCTAATTCCTCAAATGATAGCAGTTTTATATGTTGGTGCACATCGGCATTTACAAATGTTTACACTTGTACTATTGAGCTTTAACAACTACAAACAACCGGGGGATTGTTTGTCTTACCTCTTAATCTTGGAGATTACAGTACTATAATTACTGACATCTGTGAGATCGCGAAGAGTTATTTATAATGCCTATTAGCTCTAACAACTACGAACCAATAACAATTTATTACCTTTCCCGGCTCTTAAAGCTAAGCTGGCGTAGATTCCATAGTTTACAACTGATATGACGCTAAAAGAGCTACCTCTAATGCCTCAAACGGTAGCAGTTTTATATGTTGGTGCACATCGGCATTTACAAATGTTTACTCTTGTACTATTGAGCTTTATCAATTAGAAACAACCGGGGGATTGTTTGTCTTACCTCTTAATCTTGGAGATTACAGTACTATCATTACTGACATCTGTCAGATCGCGAAGAGTTATTTATAATTCCTATTAGCTCTAACAATTACGAACCAATAACAATTTATAACCTTTCCCGGCTCTTAAAGCTAAGCTGGCGTAGATTTCATAGCTTACAACTGATAGGACGCTAAAAGAGCTACCTCTAATGCCTCAAACGGTAGCAGTTTTATATGTTGGTGCACATCGGCATTTACAAATGTTTACCCTTGTACTATTGAGCTTTATCAACTAGAAACAACAGGGGGAATGTTTGTCTTACTTCTTAATCTTGGAGATTACAGTACTATAATTACTGACATCTGTCAGATCGCGAAGAGTTATTTATAATGCCTAATAGCTTTAACAATTACGAACCAGTAAAAATTTATTACGTTTCCCGGCTCTTAAAGATAAGCTGGCGTAGATTCCATAGGTTACAACTGATAGGACGCTAAAAGAGCTACCTCTAATGCCTGAAACGGTAGCAGTTTTATATGTTGGTGCACATCGGCATTTACAAATGTTTACACTTGTACTATTGAGCTTTATCAACTAGAAACAACCGGGGGATAGTTTGTCTTACCTCTTACTCTTAGACATTACAGTACTATAATTACTGACATTTGTCAGATCGCGAAGAGTTATTTATAATGCCTATTAGCTGTAACAATTACGAACCTGTAACAATTTATTTCCTTTCCCGGCTCTTAAAGCTAAGTTGGCGTAGATTCCATAGGTTACAACTGATAGGACGCTAAAAGAGCTACTTCTAATGCCTCAAATGATAGCAGTTTTATATGTTGGTGCACATCGGCATTTACAAATGTTTACACTTGTACTATTGAGCTTTAACAACTACAAACAACCGGGGGATTGTTTGTCTTACCTCTTAATCTTGGAGATTACAGTACTATAATTACTGACATCTGTGAGATCGCGAAGAGTTATTTATAATGCCTATTAGCTCTAACAACTACGAACCAATAGCAATTTATTACCTTTCCCGGCTCTTAAAGCTAAGCTGGCGTAGATTCCATAGTTTACAACTAATAGGACGCTAAAAGAGCTACCTCTAATGCCTCAAACGGTAGCAGTTTTATATGTTGGTGCACATCGGCATTTACAAATGTTTACTCTTGTACTATTGAGCTTTATCAATTAGAAACAACCGGGGATTGTTTGTCTTACCTCTTAATCTTGGAGATTACAGTATTATAATTACTGACATCTGTCAGATCGCGAAGAGTTATTTATAATTCCTATTAGCTCTAACAATTACGAACCAATAACAATTTATTACCTTTCCCGGCTCTTAAAGCTAAGCTGGCGTAGATTTCATAGCTTACAACTGATAGGACGCTAAAAGAGCTACCTCTAATGCCTCAAACGGTAGCAGTTTTATATGTTGGTTCACATCGGCATTTACAAATGTTTACCCTTGTACTATTGAGCTTTATCAACTAGAAACAACAGGGGGAATGTTTGTCTTACTTCTTAATCTTGGAGATTACAGTACTATAATTACTGACATCTGTCAGATCGCGAAGAGTTATTTATAATGCCTAATAGCTTTAACAATTACGAACCAGTAACAATTTATTACCTTTCCCGGCTCTTAAAGCTAAGTTGGCGTAGATTCCATAGGTTACAACTGATAGGACGCTAAAAGAGCTACTTCTAGTGCCTCAAATGATAGCAGTTTTTATGTTGGTGCACATCGGCATTTACAAATGTTTACACTTGTACTATTGAGCTTTAACAACTACAAACAACCGGGGGATTGTTTGTCTTACCTCTTAATCTTGGAGATTACAGTACTATAATTACTGACATCTGTGAGATCGCGAAGAGTTATTTATAATGCCTATTAGCTCTAACAACTACGAACCAATAACAATTTATTACCTTTCCCGGCTCTTAAAGCTAAGCTGGCGTAGATTCCATAGTTTACAACTGATAGGACGCTAAAAGAGCTACCTCTAATGCCTCAAACGGTAGCAGTTTTATATGTTGGTGCACATCGGCATTTACAAATGTTTACTCTTGTACTATTGAGCTTTATCAATTAGAAACAACCGGGGGATTGTTTGTCTTACCTCTTAATCTTGGAGATTACAGTACTATAATTACTGACATCTGTCAGATCGCGAAGAGTTATTTATAATTCCTATTAGCTCTAACAATTACGAACCAATAACAATTTATTACCTTTCCCGGCTCTTAAAGCTAAGCTGGCGTAGATTTCATAGCTTACAACTGATAGGACGCTAAAAGAGCTACCTCTAATGCCTCAAACGGTAGCAGTTTTATATGTTGGTGCACATCGGCATTTACAAATGTTTACTCTTGTACTATTGAGCTTTATCAACTAGAAACAACAGAGGGAATGTTTGTCTTACTTCTTAATCTTGGAGATTACAGTACTATAATTACTGACATCTGTCAGATCGCGAAGAGTTATTTATAATGCCTAATAGCTTTAACAATTACGAACCAGTAACAATTTATTACCTTTCCCGGCTCTTAAAGCTAAGTTGGCGTAGATTCCATAGGTTACAACTGATAGGACGCTAAAAGAGCTACTTCTAATGCCTCAAATGATAGCAGTTTTATATGTTGGTGCACATCGGCATTTACAAATGTTTACACTTGTACTATTGAGCTTTAACAACTACAAACAGCCGGGGGATTGTTTGTCTTACCTCTTAATCTTGGAGATTACAGTACTATAATTACTGACATCTGTCAGATCGCGAAGAGTTATTTATAATGCCTAATAGCTTTAACAATTACGAACCAGTAACAATTTATTACCTTTCCCGGCTCTTAAAGCTAAGTTGGCGTAGATTCCATAGGTTACAACTGATAGGACGCTAAAAGAGCTACTTCTAATGCCTCAAACGGTAGCAGTTTTATATGTTGGTGCACATCGGCATTTACAAATGTTTACTCTTGTACTATTGAGCTTTATCAATTAGAAACAACCGGGGGATTGTTTGTCTTACCTCTTAATCTTGGAGATTACAGTACTATAATTACTGACATCTGTCAGATCGCGAAGAGTTATTTATAATTCCTATTAGCTCTAACAATTACGAACCAATAACAATTTATTACCTTTCCCGGCTCTTAAAGCTAAGCTGGCGTAGATTTCATAGCTTACAACTGATAGGACGCTAAAAGAGCTACCTCTAATGCCTCAAACGGTAGCAGTTTTATATGTTGGTGCACATCGGCATTTACAAATGTTTACCCTTGTACTATTGAGCTTTATCAACTAGAAACAACAGGGGGAATGTTTGTCTTACTTCTTAATCTTGCAGATTACAGTACTATAATTACTGACATCTGTCCGAACGCGAAGAGTTATTTATAATGCCTAATAGCTTTAACAATTACGAACCAGTAACAATTTATTACCTTTCCCGGCTCTTAAAGATAAGTTGGCGTAGATTCCATAGGTTACAACTGATAGGACGCTAAAAGAGCTACTTCTAATGCCTCAAATGATAGCAGTTTTATATGTTGGTGCACATCGGCATTTACAAATGTTTACACTTGTACTATTGAGCTTTAACAACTACAAACAACCGGGGGATTGTTTGTCTTACCTCTTAATCTTGGAGATTACAGTACTATAATTACTGACATCTGTCAGATCGCGAAGAGTTATTTATAATGCCTATTAGCTCTAACAATTACGAACCAGTAACAATTTATTACGAATCCCGGCTCTTAAAGATAAGCTGGCGTAGCTTCCAAAGGTTACAACTGCTACGACGCTAAAAGAGCTACCTCTAATGCCTCAAACGGTAGCAGTTTCATATGTTATTACACATCGGCATTTAAAATGTTTACACTTGCGCTATTAAGCTTTAAACAACTAGAAACAACTGGGGAAGTGTTTGTCTTACGTCTCAATCTTGGAGATTACAGTACTATGATTACTGACATCTGCCAGCTCGCGAAGAGTTATTTATAATGCCTCTTAGCTCTAACAATTACGAACCAGTAACAATTTATTACCTTTCCCGGCTCTTAAAGATAAGCTGGCGTAGATTCCAAAGGTTACAACTGTTAGGACACTAAAAGAACTATCTCTAATGCCTCAAACGGTAGCAGTTCCATATATTGGACACATCGGCATTTACAAATGGTAACACTTGTACTACTGAGCTTTATCAACTAGAAACAACCGGGGGATTGTTTGTCTTACGTCTTAATTTTAGAGATTACAGTACTCTAATTACTGACATCTGTCAGATCGCGAAGAGTTATTTATAAGGCCTATTAGCTCTAACAATTACGAACCAGTAAAAATTTATTACGTTTCCCGGCTCTTAAAGATAAGCTGGCGTAGATTCCATAGGTTACAACTGATAGGACGCTAAAAGAGCTACCTCTAATGCCTGAAACGGTAGCAGTTTTATATGTTGGTGCACATCGGCATTTACAAATGTTTACACTTGTACTATTGAGCTTTATCAATTAGAAACAACCGGGGGATTGTTTGTCTTACCTCTTAATCTTGGAGATTACAGTACTATAATTACTGACATCTGTCAGATCGCGAAGAGTTATTTATAATTCCTATTAGCTCTAACAATTACGAACCAATAACAATTTATTACCTTTCCCGGCTCTTAAAGCTAAGCTGGCGTAGATTTCATAGCTTACAACTGATAGGACGCTAAAAGAGCTACCTCTAATGCCTCAAACGGTAGCAGTTTTATATGTTGGTGCACATCGGCATTTACAAATGTTTACTCTTGTACTATTGAGCTTTATCAACTAGAAACAACAGGGGGAATGTTTGTCTTACTTCTTAATCTTGGAGATTACAGTACTATAATTACTGACATCTGTCAGATCGCGAAGAGTTATTTATAATGCCTAATAGCTTTAACAATTACGAACCAGTAACAATTTATTACCTTTCCCGGCTCTTAAAGCTAAGTTGGCGTAGATTCCATAGGTTACAACTGATAGGACGCTAAAAGAGCTACTTCTAATGCCTCAAATGATAGCAGTTTTATATGTTGGTGCACATCGGCATTTACAAATGTTTACACTTGTACTATTGAGCTTTAACAACTACAAACAGCCGGGGGATTGTTTGTCTTACCTCTTAATCTTGGAGATTACAGTACTATAATTACTGACATCTGTCAGATCGCGAAGAGTTATTTATAATGCCTAATAGCTTTAACAATTACGAACCAGTAACAATTTATTACCTTTCCCGGCTCTTAAAGCTAAGTTGGCGTAGATTCCATAGGTTACAACTGATAGGACGCTAAAAGAGCTACTTCTAATGCCTCAAACGGTAGCAGTTTTATATGTTGGTGCACATCGGCATTTACAAATGTTTACTCTTGTACTATTGAGCTTTATCAATTAGAAACAACCGGGGGATTGTTTGTCTTACCTCTTAATCTTGGAGATTACAGTACTATAATTACTGACATCTGTCAGATCGCGAAGAGTTATTTATAATTCCTATTAGCTCTAACAATTACGAACCAATAACAATTTATTACCTTTCCCGGCTCTTAAAGCTAAGCTGGCGTAGATTTCATAGCTTACAACTGATAGGACGCTAAAAGAGCTACCTCTAATGCCTCAAACGGTAGCAGTTTTATATGTTGGTGCACATCGGCATTTACAAATGTTTACCCTTGTACTATTGAGCTTTATCAACTAGAAACAACAGGGGGAATGTTTGTCTTACTTCTTAATCTTGCAGATTACAGTACTATAATTACTGACATCTGTCCGAACGCGAAGAGTTATTTATAATGCCTAATAGCTTTAACAATTACGAACCAGTAACAATTTATTACCTTTCCCGGCTCTTAAAGATAAGTTGGCGTAGATTCCATAGGTTACAACTGATAGGACGCTAAAAGAGCTACTTCTAATGCCTCAAATGATAGCAGTTTTATATGTTGGTGCACATCGGCATTTACAAATGTTTACACTTGTACTATTGAGCTTTAACAACTACAAACAACCGGGGGATTGTTTGTCTTACCTCTTAATCTTGGAGATTACAGTACTATAATTACTGACATCTGTCAGATCGCGAAGAGTTATTTATAATGCCTATTAGCTCTAACAATTACGAACCAGTAACAATTTATTACGAATCCCGGCTCTTAAAGATAAGCTGGCGTAGCTTCCAAAGGTTACAACTGCTACGACGCTAAAAGAGCTACCTCTAATGCCTCAAACGGTAGCAGTTTCATATGTTATTACACATCGGCATTTAAAATGTTTACACTTGCGCTATTAAGCTTTAAACAACTAGAAACAACTGGGGAAGTGTTTGTCTTACGTCTCAATCTTGGAGATTACAGTACTATGATTACTGACATCTGCCAGCTCGCGAAGAGTTATTTATAATGCCTCTTAGCTCTAACAATTACGAACCAGTAACAATTTATTACCTTTCCCGGCTCTTAAAGATAAGCTGGCGTAGATTCCAAAGGTTACAACTGTTAGGACACTAAAAGAACTATCTCTAATGCCTCAAACGGTAGCAGTTCCATATATTGGACACATCGGCATTTACAAATGGTAACACTTGTACTACTGAGCTTTATCAACTAGAAACAACCGGGGGATTGTTTGTCTTACGTCTTAATTTTAGAGATTACAGTACTCTAATTACTGACATCTGTCAGATCGCGAAGAGTTATTTATAAGGCCTATTAGCTCTAACAATTACGAACCAGTAAAAATTTATTACGTTTCCCGGCTCTTAAAGATAAGCTGGCGTAGATTCCATAGGTTACAACTGATAGGACGCTAAAAGAGCTACCTCTAATGCCTGAAACGGTAGCAGTTTTATATGTTGGTGCACATCGGCATTTACAAATGTTTACACTTGTACTATTGAGCTTTATCAACTAGAAACAACCGGGGGATAGTTTGTCTTACCTCTTACTCTTAGACATTACAGTACTATAATTACTGACATCTGTCAGATCGCGAAAAGTTATTTATGATGCCTATTAGCTGTAACAATTACGAACCTGTAACAATTTATTTCCTTTCCCGGCTCTTAAAGCTAAGCTGGCGTAGATTCCATAGGTTACAACTGATAGGACGCTAAAAGAGCTACCTGTAATGCCTCAAACGGTAGCAGTTTTATATGTTGGTGCACATCGGCAATTACAAATATTTACACTTGTACTATTGAGCTTTATCAATTAGAAACAACCTGGGGATTGTTTGTCTTACCTCTTAATCTTGGAGATTACAGTACTATAATTACTGACATCTGTGAGATCGCGAAGAGTTATTTATAATGCCTATTAGCTGTAACAATTACGAACCTGTAACAATTTATTTCCTTTCCCGGCTCTTAAAGCTAAGCTGGCGTAGATTCCATAGGTTACAACTGATAGGACGCTAAAAGAACTATCTTTAATGCCTCAAACGGTAGCAGTTTTATATGTTGGTGCACATCGGCAATTACAAATATTTACACTTGTACTATTGAGCTTTATCAATTAGAACCAACCAGGGGATTGTTTGTCTTACCTCTTAATCTTGGAGATTACAGTACTATAATTACTGACATCTGTCAGATCGCGAAGAGTTATTTATAATGCCTATTGGCTCTAACAATTACGAACCAGTAACAATTTATTTCCTTTCCCGGCTCTTAAAGCTAAGCTGGCGTAGATTCCATAGGTTACAACTGATAGGACGCTAAAAGAGCTACCTCTAATCCCTGAAACGGTAGCAGTTTTATATGTTGGTGCACATCGGCATTTACAAATGTTTACACTTGTACAATTGAGCTTTATCAACTAGAAACAACCGGGGGATAGTTTGTCTTACCTCTTACTCTTAGACATTACAGTACTATAATTACTGACATCTGTCAGATCGCGAAGAGTAATTTATAATGCCTATTAGCTGTAACAATTACGAACCTGTAACAATTTATTTGCTTTCCCGGCTCTTAAAGCTAAGCTGGCGTAGATCCATAGGTTACAACTGATAGGACGCTAAAAGAGCTACCTCTAATGCCTCAAACGGTAGCAGATTTATATGTTGGTGCACATCGGCATTTACAAATGTTTACACTTGTACTATTGAGTTTTATCAACTAGAAACAACCGGGGGATTGTTTGTCTTACCTCTTAATCTTGGAGATTACAGTACTATAATTACTGACATCTGTCAGATCGCGAAGAGTTATTTATAGTGCCTATTAGCTCTAACAATTACGAAGCAGTAACAATTTATTTCCTTTCCCGGCTCTTAAAGCTAAGATGGCGTAGATTCCATAGGTTACAACTGATAGGACGGTAAAAGAGCTACCTCTAATGCCTCAAACGGTAGCAGTTTCATATGTTGGTGCACATCGGCATTTGAAATGTTTACACTTGTGCTATTAAGCTTTAAACAACTAGAAACTACCGGGGGATTGTTTGTCTTACTTCTTAATCTTGGAGATTGTAAACTATAATTACTGACATCTGCCAGCTCGCGAAGAGTTATTTACAATGCCTATTAGCTCTAACAATAACGAACCAGTTTTATGTGTTGGTGCACATCGGCATTTAGAGTGTTTATACATGTTCCATTGAGCTTTAAACAACTATAAACAACCGGGGGATTGTTTGTCTTACTTATTATTCTTGGAGATTACAGTACTATAATTACTGAAATCTGCCAGCACGCGACGAGTTATTTATAATGCCTATTAACTATAAAAATAACGAACCAGTAACAATTTATTACTTTTCCCGCCTCTTAAAGCTAAGCTGGCGTAGATTCCATAGGTTACAACTGATAGGACGCTAGAAGAGCTAGCTCTAATGCCTCAAACGGTTTCAGTTTTATTTCGGTGCACATCGGCATTTACAAATGTTTCCACTTTTACTATTGAGCTCTAAACAACTGGAAACAACCAGGGGATTGTTTGTCTTACGTCTTAATCTTGGAGATTACAGTACTATGATTACTGACATCTGCCAGCTCGCGAAGAGTTATTTATAATGCATATTCGCTATAAAAATAACGAACCAGTAACAATTTATTACCTTTCCCGCCTCTTAAAGCTAAGCTGGCGTAGATTCCATAGGTTACAACTGATATGACGCTAGAAGAGCTACCTCTAATGCCTCAAACGGTAGCAGTTTTATATGTCGGTGCACATCGGCATTTATAAATGTTTCCACTTTCACTATTGAGCTCTAAACAACTGGAAACAACCGGGGGATTGTTTGTCTTACTTCTTAAGCTTGGGGATTGTGAACTATAACTACTGCCATCTGCCAGCTCGCGAAGAGTTATTTATAATGCCTATTTGCTCTAACAATAACGAACCAGTTTTATGTGTTGGTGCACGTCTGCATTTATAGTGTTTACACTTGTACCATTGAGCTTTAAACAACTAGAAACAACCGGGGGATTGTTTGTCTTACTTCTTATTCTTGGAGATTACAGAACTATAATTACTGACATCTGCCAGCACGCGACGAGTTATTTATAATGCCTATTAGCTCTGAAAATAACGAACCAGTAACAATTTATTACCTTTTCCGGCTCTTAAAGCTAAGCTGGCGTAGATTCCATAGGTTACAACTGATAGCACGCTAGAGAGCTACCTCTAATGCCTCAAACGGTAGCAGTTTTATGTGTTGGTGCACATCGGCATTTAAAATGTGTACACTTGTGCTATTAAGCTTTAAACAACTAGTAACAACCGGGGGATCGTTTGTCTTACGTCTTAATCTTGGAGATTGTAAACTATGATTACTGACATCTGCCATTTCGCGAAGAGTTATTAGTAATGCCTAATAGCTCTAACAATTACGAACCAGTAACAATTTATTACCTTTCCCGGCTCTTAAAGCTAAGCTGGCTTAGATTCCATAGGTTACAACTGATAGGACGCTAGAAGAGCTACCTCTAATGCCTCAAACGGTAGTAGTTTTATATGTCGGTTTACATCGGCATTTACAAATGTTTACACTTGTGCTATTAAGCTTTAAACAACTAGAAACAACCGGGGGATTGTTTGTCTTACTTCTTAATCTTGGAGATTGTGAACTATAATTACTGACATCTGCCAGCTCGCGAAGAGTTATTTATAATGCCTAATAGCTCTAACAATTAATTACGAACCAATAACAATTTATTACCTCTCCAGGATCTTAAAGCTAAGCTGGTGTAGATTCCAAAGGATACAACTGCTAGGACGCTAAAAGAGCTACCTCTAATGCCTCAAACGGTAGCAGTTTCATATGTTGTTGCACATCGGCATTTACAAATGTTTACACTTGTACTATTGAGCTTTATCAATAAGAAACAACCGGGGGTTTGTTTGTCTTACCTCTTAATGTTGGAGATTACAGTACTGTAATTACTGACATCTGTGAGATCGCAAAGAGTTATTTATAATGCCTATTAGCTCTAACAACTACGAACCAATAACAATTTATTACCTTTCCCGGCTCTTAAAGCTAAGCTGGCGTAGATTCCATAGTTTACAACTGATAGGACACTAAAAGAGCTACCTCTAATGCCTCAAACGGTAGCAGTTTTATATGTTTGTGCACATCGGCATTTACAAATGTTTACACTTGTACTATTGAGCTTTATCAATTAGAAACAACCGGGGGATTGTTTGTCTTACCTCTTAATCTTGGAGGTTACAGTACTATAATTACTGACATCTGTCAGATCGCGAAGAGTTATTTATAATTCCTATTAGCTCTAACAATTACGAACCAATAACAATTTATTACCTTTCCCGGCTCTTAAAGCTAAGCTGGCGTAGATTTCATAGCTTACAACTGATAGGACGCTAAAAGAGCTACCTCTAATGCCTCAAACGGTAGCAGTTTTATATGTTGGTGCACATCGGCATTTACAAATGTTTACTCTTGTACTATTGAGCTTTATCAACTAGAAACAACAGGGGGATTGTTTGTCTTATCTCTTAATCTTGGAGATTACAGTACTATAATTACTGACATCTGTCAGATCGCGAAGAGTTATTTATAATGCCTAATAGCTTTAACAATTACGAACCAGTAACAATTTATTTCCTTTCCCGGCTCTTAAAGCTAAGTTGGCGTAGATTCCATAGGTTACAACTGATAGGACGCTAAAAGAGCTACTTCTAATGCCTCAAATGTTAGCAGTTTTATATGTTGGTGCACATCGGCATTTACAAATGTTTACTCTTGTACTATTGAGCTTTATCAACTAGAAACAACAGGGGGATTGTTTGTCTTACCTCTTAATCTTGGAGATTACAGTACTATAATTACTGACATCTGTCAGATCGCGAAGAGTTATTTATAATGCCTAATAGCTTTAACAATTACGAACCAGTAACAATTTATTACCTTTCCCGGCTCTTAAAGCTAAGTTGGCGTAGATTCCATAGGTTACAACTGATAGGACGCTAAAAGAGTTACCTCTAATGCCTCAAACGGTAGCAGTTTCATATGTTGGTGCACATCGGCATTTACAAATGTTTACATTTCTACTATTGAGCTTTTTTAACTAGAAACAACCGGGGGATTGTTTGTCTTACCTCTTAATCTTGGAGACTACAGTACTATAATTACTGACATCTGTCAGATCGCGAAGAGTTATTTATAATGCCTCTTAGCTCTAACAATTACGAACCAGTAACAAGTTATTACCTTTCCCGGCTCTTAAAGATAAGCTGGCGTAGATTCCAAAGGTTACAACTGTTAGGACACTAAAAGAACTATCTCTAATGCCTCAAACGGTAGCAGTTCCATATATTGGGCACATCGGCATTTACAAATGTTAACACTTGTACTACTGAGCTTTATCAACTAGAAACAACCGGGGGATTGTTTGTCTTACGTCTTAATTTTAGAGATTACAGTACTCTAATTACTGACATCTGTCAGATCGCGAAGAGTTATTTATAATGCCTATTAGCTCTAACAATTACGAACCAGTAACAATTTATTACGTTTCCCGGCTCTTAAAGATAAGCTGGCGTAGATTCCATAGGTTACAACTGATAGGACGCTAAAAGAGCTACCTCTAATGCCTGAAACGGTAGCAGTTTTATATGTTGGTGCACATCGGCATTTACAAATGTTTACACTTGTACTATTGAGCTTTATCAACTAGAAACAACCGGGGGATAGTTTGTCTTACCTCTTACTCTTAGACATTACAGTACTATAATTACTGACATCTGTCAGATCGCGAAGAGTTATTTATAATGCCTCTTAGCTCTAACAATTACGAACCAGTAACAATTTATTACCTTTCCCGGCTCTTAAAGCTAAGCTGGCGTAGATTCCATAGGTTACAACTGATAGGACGCTAAAAGTGCTACCTCTAATGCCTCAAACGGTAGCAGTTTTATATGTTGGTGCACATCGGCAATTACAAATATTTACACTTGTACTATTGAGCTTTATCAATTAGAAACAACCAGGGGATTGTTTGTCTTACCTCTTAATCTTGGAGATTACAGTACTATAATTACTGACATCTGTCAGATCGCGAAGAGTTATTTATAATGCCTATTAGCTGTAACAATTACAAACCTGTAACAATTTATTACCTTTCCCGGCTCTTAAAGCTAAGCTGGCGTAGATTCCATAGGTTACAACTGATAGGACGCTACAAGAACTATCTTTAATGCCTCAAACGGTAGCAGTTTTATATGTTGGTGCACATCGGCAATTACAAATATTTACACTTGTACTATTGAGCTTTATCAATTAGAAACAACCAGGGGATTGTTTGTCTTACCTCTTAATCTTGGAGATTACAGTACTATAATTACTGACATCTGTCAGATCGCGAAGAGTTATTTATAATGCCTATTGGCTCTAACAATTACGAACCAGTAACAATTTATTTCCTTTCCCGGCTCTTAAAGTTAAGCTGGCGTAGATTCCATAGGTTACAACTGATAGGACGCTAAAAGTGCTACCTCTAATGCCTGAAACGGTAGCAGTTTTATGTGTTGGTGCACATCGGCATTTAAAATGTTTACACTTGTGCTATTAAGCTTTAAACAACTAGAAACAACCGGGGGATTGTTTGTCTTACTTCTTAATCTTGGAGATCGTAAACTATAATTACTGACATCTGCCAGCTCGCGAAGAGTTATTTATAATGCCTATTAGCTCTAACAATAATTAACCAGTTCTATGTGTTGGCGCACATCGGCATTTAGAGTGTTTATACTAGTACCATTGAGCTTTAAACAACTAGAAACTACCGGGCGATTGTTTGTCTTACTTCTTAATCTTGGAGATTACAGAACTATAATTACTGACATCTTCCAGCACGCGACGTGTTATTTATAATGCCTATTAACTATAAAAATAACGAACCAGTAACAATTTATTACCTTTCCCGCCACTTAAAGCTAAGCTGGCGTAGATTCCATAGGTTACAACTGATAGGACGCTAGAAGAGCTACCTCTAATGCCTCAAACGGTAACAGTTTTATATGTCGGTGCACATCGGCATTTACAAATGTTTCCACTTTTACTATTGAACTTTATCAACTAGAAACAACCGGGGGATTGTTTGTCTTAAGTCTTAATCTTAGAGATTACAGTACTCTAATTACTGACCCTGCCAGGTTGCAAAGAGTTATTTATAATGCCTATTAGCTCTAACAATTACGAACCAGTAACAAGTTATTACCTCTTCAGGTTCTTAAAGCTATGCTGGCGTAGATTCCATAGGATACAACTGCTGGGTCGCTAAAAGAGCTACCTCTAATGCCTCAAGCGGTAGCAGTTTCATATGTTGGTGCACATCGGCATTTACAAATGTTTACACTTGTACTATTGAGCTTTATCAACTAGAAACAACCGGGGGATTGTTTGTCTTACGTCTTAATCTTGGAGATTACAGTACTATAATTACTTACATCTGTCAGATCGCGAAGAGTTATTTATAATGCCTATTAGCTCTAACAATTACGAACCAGTTACAATTTATTTCCTTTCCCGGCTCTTAAAGCTAAGCTGGCGTAGATTCCATAGGTTACAACTGATAGGACGCTAAAAGAGCTACCTCTAATGCCTCAAACGGTAGCAGTTTTATATGTTGGTGCACATCGGCATTTACAAATGTTTACACTTGTACTATTGAGCTTTATCAACTAGAAACAACCGGGGGATTGTTTGTCTTACCTCTTAATCTTAGAAATTACAGTACTATAATTACTGACATCTGTCAGATCGCGAAGTGTTATTTATAATGCCTATTAGCTCTAACAATTACGAACCAGTAACAATTTATTTCCTTTCCCGGCTCTTAAAGCTAAGCTGGCGTAGATTCCATAGGTTACAACTGATAGGACGCTAAAAGAGCTACCTCTAATGCCTCAAACGGTAGCAGTTTTATATGTTGGTGCACATCGGCATTTACAAATGTTTACACTTGTACTATTGAGCTATATCAACTAGAAACAACCGGGGGATTGTTTGTCTTACTTCTTAATCTTGGAGATTGTAAACTGTAATTACTGACATCTGCCAGCTTGTTAAGAGTTATTTACAATGCCTATTAGCTCTAACAATAACGAACCAGTTTTATGTGTTGGTGCACATCGGCATTTACTAATGTTTACACTTGTACTATTGAGCTTTATCAACTAGAAACAACCGGGGGATTGTTTGTTTTACGTCCTAATCTTGGAGATTACAGTACTATAATTACTGACATCTGTCAGATCGCGAAGAGTTGTTTATAATGCCTATTAGCTCTAACAATTACGAACCAGTAACAATTTATTACCTTTCCCGCCTCTTAAAGCTAAGCTGGCGTAGATTCCATAGGTTACAACTGATATGACGCTAGAAGAGCTACCTCTAATGCCTCAAACGGTAGCAGTTTTATATGTCGGTGCACATCGGCATTTATAAATGTTTCCACTTTCACTATTGAGCTCTAAACAACTGGAAACAACCGGGGGATTGTTTGTCTTACTTCTTAAGCTTGGGGATTGTGAACTATAACTACTGCCATCTGCCAGCTCGCGAAGAGTTATTTATAATGCCTATTTGCTCTAACAATAACGAACCAGTTTTATGTGTTGGTGCACGTCTGCATTTATAGTGTTTACACTTGTACCATTGAGCTTTAAACAACTAGAAACAACCGGGGGATTGTTTGTCTTACTTCTTATTCTTGGAGATTACAGAACTATAATTACTGACATCTGCCAGCACGCGACGAGATATTTATAATGCCTATTAGCTCTGAAAATAACGAACCAGTAACAATTTATTACCTTTCCCGGCTCTTAAAGCTAAGCTGGCGTAGATTCCATAGGTTACAACTGATAGCACGCTAGAGAGCTACCTCTAATGCCTCAAACGGTAGCAGTTTTATGTGTTGGTGCACATCGGCATTTAAAATGTGTACACTTGTGCTATTAAGCTTTAAACAACTAGTAACAACCGGGGGATCGTTTGTCTTACGTCTTAATCTTGGAGATTGTAAACTATGATTACTGACATCTGCCATTTCGCGAAGAGTTATTAGTAATGCCTAATAGCTCTAACAATTACGAACCAGTAACAATTTATTACCTTTCCCGGCTCTTAAAGCTAAGCTGGCTTAGATTCCATAGGTTACAACTGATAGGACGCTAGAAGAGCTACCTCTAATGCCTCAAACGGTAGTAGTTTTATATGTCGGTTTATATCGGCATTTACAAATGTTTACACTTGTGCTATTAAGCTTTAAACAACTAGAAACAACCGGGGGATTGTTTGTCTTACTTCTTAATCTTGGAGATTGTGAACTATAATTACTGACATCTGCCAGCTCGCGAAGAGTTATTTATAATGCCTAATAGCTCTAACAATTAATTACGAATCAATAACAATTTATTACCTCTCCAGGATCTTAAAGCTAAGCTGGCGTAGATTCCAAAGGTTACAACTGATAGCACGCTAGAGAGCTACCTCTAATGCCTCAAACGGTAGCAGTTTTATGTGTTGGTGCACATCGGCATTTAAAATGTGTACACTTGTGCTATTAAGCTTTAAACAACTAGTAACAACCGGGGGATCGTTTGTCTTACGTCTTAATCTTGGAGATTGTAAACTATGATTACTGACATCTGCCATTTCGCGAAGAGTTATTAGTAATGCCTAATAGCTCTAACAATTACGAACCAGTAACAATTTATTACCTTTCCCGGCTCTTAAAGCTAAGCTGGCTTAGATTCCATAGGTTACAACTGATAGGACGCTAGAAGAGCTACCTCTAATGCCTCAAACGGTAGTAGTTTTATATGTCGGTTTATATCGGCATTTACAAATGTTTACACTTGTGCTATTAAGCTTTAAACAACTAGAAACAACCGGGGGATTGTTTGTCTTACTTCTTAATCTTGGAGATTGTGAACTATAATTACTGACATCTGCCAGCTCGCGAAGAGTTATTTATAATGCCTAATAGCTCTAACAATTAATTACGAATCAATAACAATTTATTACCTCTCCAGGATCTTAAAGCTAAGCTGGCGTAGATTCCAAAGGTTACAACTGCTAGGACGCTAAAAGAGCTACCTCTAATGCCTCAAACGGTAGCAGTTTCATATGTTGTTGCACATCGGCATTTACAAATGTTTACACTCGTACTATTGAGCTTTATCAATAAGAAACAACCGGGGGTTTGTTTGTCTTACCTCTTAATCTTGGAGATTACAGTACTATAATTACTGACATCTGTGAGATCGCAAAGAGTTATTTATAATGCCTATTAGCTCTAACAACTACGAACCAATAACAATTTATTACCTTTCCCGGCTCTTAAAGCTAAGCTGGCGTAGATTCCATAGTTTACAACTGATAGGACACTAAAAGAGCTACCTCTAATGCCTCAAACGGTAGCAGTTTAATATGTTTGTGCACATCGGCATTTACAAATGTTAAACTTGTACTATTGAGCTTTATCAATTAGAAACAACCGGGGGATTGTTTGTCTTACCTCTTAATCTTGGAGGTTACAGTACTATAATTACTGACATCTGTCAGATCGCGAAGAGTTATTTATAATTCCTATTAGCTCTAACAATTACGAACCAATAACAATTTATTACCTTTCCCGGCTCTTAAAGCTAAGCTGGCGTAGATTTCATAGCTTACAACTGATAGGACGCTAAAAGAGCTACCTCTAATGCCTCAAACGGTAGCAGTTTTATATGTTGGTGCACATCGGCATTTACAAATGTTTACTCTTGTACTATTGAGCTTTATCAACTAGAAACAACAGGGGGATTGTTTGTCTTACCTCTTAATCTTGGAGATTACAGTACTATAATTACTGACATCTGTCAGATCGCGAAGAGTTATTTATAATGCCTAATAGCTTTAACAATTACGAACCAGTAACAATTTATTACCTTTCCCGGCTCTTAAAGCTAAGTTGGCGTAGATTCCATAGGTTACAACTGATAGGACGCTAAAAGAGCTACTTCTAATGCCTCAAATGTTAGCAGTTTTATATGTTGGTGCACATCGGCATCTACAAATGTTTACACTTGTACTATTGAGCTTTATCAACTAGAAACAACCGGGGGATTGTTTCTCTTACCTCTTAATCTTGGAGATTACAGTACTATAATTACTGACATCTGTCAGATCGCGAAGAGTTATTTATAGTGCCTATTAGCTCTAACAATTACGAACCAGTAACAATTTATTACGATTCCCGGCTCTTAAAGATAAGCTGGCGTAGCTTCCAAAGGTTACAACTGCTACGACGCTAAAAGAGCTATCTCTAATGCCTCAAACGGTAGCAGTTTCATATGTTGGTGCACATCGGCATTTAAAATGTTTACACTTGCGCTATTAAGCTTTAAACAACTATAAACAACCGGGAAAGTGTTTGTCTTACGTCTTAATCTTGGAGATTACAGTACTATGATTACTGACATCTGCCAGCTCGCGAAAAGTTATTAATAATGCCTAATAGCTCTAACAATTACGAACCAGTAACAATTTATTACGTTTCCCGGTTCTTAAAGATAAGCTGGCGTAGATTCCATAGGTTACAACTGCTAGGAAGCTAAAAGAGCTACCTCTAATGCCTCAAACGGTAGCAGTTTCATATGTTGGTGCACATCGGCATTTACAAATGTTTACACTTTTACTATTGAGCTTTTTTAACTAGAAACAACCGGGGGATTGTTTGTCTTACCTCTTAATCTTGGAGACTACAGTACTATAATTACTGACATCTGTCAGATCGCGAAGAGTTATTTATAATCCCTCTTAGCTCTAACAATTACGAACCAGTAACAAGTTATTACCTTTCCCGGCTCTTAAAGATAAGCTGGCGAAGATTCCAAAGGTTACAACTGTTAGGACACTAAAAGAACTATCTCTAATGCCTCAAACGGTAGCAGTTCCATATATTGGGCACATCGGCATTTACAAATGTTAACACTTGTACTACTGAGCTTTATCAACTAGAAACAACCGGGGGATTGTTTATCTTACGTCTTAATTTTAGAGATTACAGTACTCTAATTACTGACATCTGTCAGATCGCGAAGAGTTATTTATAATGCCTATTAGCTCTAACAATTACGAACCAGTAACAATTTATTACGTTTCCCGGCTCTTAAAGATAAGCTGGCGTAGATTCCATAGGTTACAACTGATAGGACGCTAAAAGAGCTACCTCTAATGCCTGAAACGGTAGCAGTTTTATATGTTGGTGCACATCGGCATTTACAAATGTTTACACTTGTACTATTGAGCTTTATCAACTAGAAACAACCGGGGGATAGTTTGTCTTACCTCTTACTCATAGACATTACAGTACTATAATTACTGACATCTGTCAGATCGCGAAGAGTTATTTATAATGCCTCTTAGCTCTAACAATTACGAACCAGTAACAATTTATTACCTTACCCGGCTCTTAAAGATAAGCTGGCGTAGATTCCAAAGGTTAAAACTGTTAGGACACTAAAAGAACTATCTCTAATGCCTCAAACGGTAGCAGTTCCATATATTGGGCACATCGGCATTTACAAATGTTAACACTTGTACTACTGAGCTCTATCAAGTAGAAACAACCGGGGGATTGTTTGTCTTACGTCTTATTTTAGAGATTACAGTACTCTAATTACTGACATCTGTCAGATCGCGAAGAGTTATTTATAATGCCTATTAGCTCTAACAATTACGAACCAGTAACAATTTATTACGTTTCCCGGCTCTTAAAGATAAGCTGGCGTAGATTCCATAGGTTACAACTGATAGGACGCTAAAAGTGCTACCTCTAATGCCTCAAACGGTAGCAGTTTTATATGTTGGTGCACATCGGCAATTACAAATATTTACACTTGTACTATTGAGCTTTATCAATTAGAAACAACCAGGGGATTGTTTGTCTTACCTCTTAATCTTGGAGATTACAGTACTATAATTACTGACATCTGTCAGATCGCGAAGAGTTATTTATAATGCCTATTAGCTGTAACAATTACAAACCTGTAACAATTTATTACCTTTCCCGGCTCTTAAAGCTAAGCTGGCGTAGATTCCATAGGTTACAACTGATAGGACGCTACAAGAACTATCTTTAATGCCTCAAACGGTAGCAGTTTTATATGTTGGTGCACATCGGCAATTACAAATATTTACACTTGTACTATTGAGCTTTATCAATTAGAAACAACCAGGGGATTGTTTGTCTTACCTCTTAATCTTGGAGATTACAGTACTATAATTACTGACATCTGTCAGATCGCGAAGAGTTATTTATAATGCCTATTGGCTCTAACAATTACGAACCAGTAACAATTTATTTCTTTTCCCGGCTCTTAAAGTTAAGCTGGCGTAGATTCCATAGGTTACAACTGATAGGACGCTAAAAGAGCTACCTCTAATGCCTGAAACGGTAGCAGTTTTATGTGTTGGTGCACATCGGCATTTAAAATGTTTACACTTGTGCTATTAAGCTTTAAACAACTAGAAACAACCGGGGGATTGTTTGTCTTACTTCTTAATCTTGGAGACCGTAAACTATAATTACTGACATCTGCCAGCTCGCGAAGAGTTATTTATAATGCCTATTAGCTCTAACAATAATTAACCAGTTCTATGTGTTGGCGCACATCGGCATTTAGAGTGTTTATACTAGTACCATTGAGCTTTAAACAACTAGAAACTACCGGGCGATTGTTTGTCTTACTTCTTAATCTTGGAGATTACAGAACTATAACTACTGACATCTTCCAGCACGCGACGTGTTATTTATAATGCCTATTAACTATAAAAATAACGAACCAGTAACAATTTATTACCTTTCCCGCCACTTAAAGCTAAGCTGGCGTAGATTCCATAGGTTACAACTGATAGGACGCTAGAAGAGCTACCTCTAATGCCTCAAACGGTAACAGTTTTATATGTCGGTGCACATCGGCATTTACAAATGTTTCCACTTTTACTATTGAACTTTATCAACTAGAAACAACCGGGGGATTGTTTGTCTTAAGTCTTAATCTTAGAGATTACAGTACTCTAATTACTGACCCTGCCAGGTTGCAAAGAGTTATTTATAATGCCTATTAGCTCTAACAATTACGAACCAGTAACAAGTTATTACCTCTTCAGGTTCTTAAAGCTATGCTGGCGTAGATTCCATAGGATACAACTGCTGGGTCGCTAAAAGAGCTACCTCTAATGCCTCAAGCGGTAGCAGTTTCATATGTTGGTGCACATCGGCATTTACAAATGTTTACACTTGTACTATTGAGCTTTATCAACTAGAAACAACCGGGGGATTGTTTGTCTTACGTCTTAATCTTGGAGATTACAGTACTATAATTACTTACATCTGTCAGATCGCGAAGAGTTATTTATAATGCCTATTAGCTCTAACAATTACGAACCAGTTACAATTTATTTCCTTTCCCGGCTCTTAAAGCTAAGCTGGCGTAGATTCCATAGGTTACAACTGATAGGACGCTAAAAGAGCTACCTCTAATGCCTCAAACGGTAGCAGTTTTATATGTTGGTGCACATCGGCATTTACAAATTTTTACACTTGTACTATTGAGCTTTATGAACTAGAAACAACCGGGGGATTGTTTGTCTTACCTCTTAATCTTAGAAATTACAGTACTATAATTACTGACATCTGTCAGATCGCGAAGTGTTATTTATAATGCCTATTAGCTCTAACAATTACGAACCAGTAACAATTTATTTCCTTTCCCGGCTCTTAAAGCTAAGCTGGCGTAGATTCCATAGGTTACAACTGATAGGACGCTAAAAGAGCTACCTCTAATGCCTCAAACGGTAGCAGTTTTATATGTTGGTGCACATCGGCATTTACAAATGTTTACACTTGTACTATTGAGCTATATCAACTAGAAACAACCGGGGGATTGTTTGTCTTACTTCTTAATCTTGGAGATTGTAAACTGTAATTACTGACATCTGCCAGCTTGTTAAGAGTTATTTACAATGCCTATTAGCTCTAACAATAACGAACCAGTTTTATGTGTTGGTGCACATCGGCATTTACTAATGTTTACACTTGTACTATTGAGCTTTATCAACTAGAAACAACCGGGGGATTGTTTGTTTTACGTCCTAATCTTGGAGATTACAGTACTATAATTACTGACATCTGTCAGATCGCGAAGAGTTGTTTATAATGCCTATTAGCTCTAACAATTACGAACCAGTAACAATTTATTACCTTTCCCGCCTCTTAAAGCTAAGCTGGCGTAGATTCCATAGGTTACAACTGATATGACGCTAGAAGAGCTACCTCTAATGCCTCAAACGGTAGCAGTTTTATATGTCGGTGCACATCGGCATTTATAAATGTTTACACTTGTACTATTGAGCTTTATCAACTAGAAACAACCGGGGGATTGTTTGTTTTACGTCCTAATCTTGGAGATTACAGTACTATAATTACTGACATCTGTCAGATCGCGAAGAGTTGTTTATAATGCCTATTAGCTCTAACAATTATGAACCAGTAATAATTTATTTCCTTCCCCGGCTCTTAAAGCTAAGCTGGCTTAGATTCCATAGGTTACAACTGATAGGACGCTAAAAGAGCTACCTCTAATGCCTCAAACGGTAGCAGTTTCCTATGTTGGTGCACATCGGCATTTACAATTGTTTACACTTGTACTATTGAGCTTTATCAACTAGAAACAACCGGGGGATTGTGTGTCTTACCTCTTAATCTTAGAGATTACAGTACTGTAATTACTGACATCTGTCAGATCGCGAAGAGTTATTTATAATGCCTATTAGCTCTAACAATTACGAACCAGTAACAATTTATTTTCTTTCCCGGCTCTTAAAGCTAAGCTGGCATAGATTCCATAGGTTACAACTGATAGGACGCTAAAAGAACTACCTCTAATGCCTCAAACGGTAGCAGTTTCCTATGTTGGTGCACATCGGCATTTAAAATGTTTACACCTGTGCTATTAAGCTTTAATCAACTAGAAACAACCGGGGGATTGTTTGTCTTACTTCTTAATCTTGGAGATTGTAAACTGTAATTTCTGACATCTGCCAGCTCGCGAAGAGTTATTTACAATGCCAATTAGCTCTAACAATAACGAACCAGTTTTATGTGTTGGTGCACATCGGCATTTAGAGTGTTTATACTTGTACCATTGAGCTTTAAACAAATAGAAACAACCGGGGGATGGTTTGTCTTACGTCTTATTCTTGGAGATTACAGAACTATAATTACTGACATCTGCCAGCACGCGACGAGTTATTTATAATGCCTATTAGCTATAAAAATAACGAACCAGTAACAATTTATTACCTTTCCCGCCTCTTAAAGCTAAGCTGGCGTAGATTCCATAGGTTACAACTGATAGGACGCTAAAAGAGCTACCTCTAATGCCTCAAACGGTAGCAGTTTTATATGTTGGTGCACAACGGCATTTACTAATGTTTACACTTGTACTATTGAGCTTTATCAACTAGAAACAACCGGGGGATTGTTTGTTTTACGTTCTAATCTTGGAGATTACAGTACTATAATTACTGACATCTGTCAGATCGCGAAGAGTTGTTTATAATGCCTATTAGCTCTAACAATTACGAACCAGTAACAATTTATTTCCTTCCCCGGCTCTTAAAGCTAAGCTGGCGTAGATTCCATAGGTTACAACTGATAGGACGCTAAAAGAGCTACCTCTAATGCCTCAAACGGTAGCAGTTTTATATGTTGGTGCACATCGGCATTTACTAATGTTTACACTTGTACTATTGAGCTTTATCAACTAGAAACAACCGGGGGATTGTTTGTTTTACGTCCTAATCTTGGAGATTACAGTACTATAATTACTGACATCTGTCAGATCGCGAAGAGTTGTTTATAATGCCTATTAGCTCTAACAATTACGAACCAGTAACAATTTATTTCCTTCCCCGGCTCTTAAAGCTAAGCTGGCGTAGATTCCATAGGTTACAACTGATAGGACGCTAAAAGAGCTACCTCTAATGCCTCAAACGGTAGCAGTTTTATATGTTGGTGCACATCGGCATTTACAAATGTTTACACTTGTACTATTGAGCTTTATCAACTAGAAACAACCGGGGGATTGTTTGTCTTACCTCTTAATCTTAGAGATTACAGTACTGTAATTACTGACATCTGTCAGATCGCGAAGAGTTATTTATAATGCCTATTAGCTCTAACAATTACGAACCAGTAACAATTTATTTTCTTTCCCGGCTCTTAAAGCTAAGCTGGCATAGATTCCATAGGTTACAACTGATAGGACGCTAAAAGAACTACCTCTAATGCCTGAAACGGTAGCAGTTTTATATGTTGGTGCACATCGGCATTTACAAATGTTTACACTTGTACTATTGAGCTTTATCAACTAGAAACAACCGGGGGATAGTTTGTCTTACCTCTTAATCTTGGAGATTACAGTACTATAATTACTGACATCTGTCAGATCGCGAAGAGTCATTTATAATGCCTATTAGCTCTAACAATTACGAACCAGTAACAATTTATTACCCTTCCCGGCTCTTAAAGATAAGCTGGCGTAGATTTCAAAGGTTACAACTGCTAGTACGCTAAAAGAGCTACCTCTAATGCCTCAAGCGGTAGCAGTTTCATATGTTGGTGCACATCGGCATTTACAAATGTTTACTCCTCTACTATTGAGCTTTATCAACCTGAAGCAACCGGGGGATTGTTTGTCTTACCTCTTAATCTTGGAGATTACAGTACTATAATTACTGACGTCTGTCAGATCGCGAAGAGTTCTTTATAATGCCTATTAGCTCTAACAATTACGAACCAGTAACAATTTATTACGTTTTCCGGCTCTTAAAGATAAGCTGGCTTAGATTCCAAAGGTTACAACTGCTAGTACGCTAAAAGAGCTACCTCTAATGCCTCAAACGGTAGCAGTTCCATATGTTGGTGCACATCGGCATTTACAAAAGTTTACACTTGTACTATTGAACTTTATCAACTAGAAACAACCGGGTGCTTGTTTGTCTTACGTCTTAATTTTAGAGATTACAGTACTATAATTACTGACACCTGCCAGGTTGCGAAGAGTTATTTATAGCGCGTAATAGCTCTAACAATTTCGAACCAGTAACAATTTATTATCTTTCCCATCTCTTAAAGTTAAGCTGGCGTAGATTCCATAGGTTACAACTGATAGGACGCTAAAAGAGCTTCCTCTAATGCCTCAAACGGTAGCAGTTTTATGTATTGGTGCACATCAGCATTTAAAATGTCTACACTTGTGCTATTAAGCTTTAAACAACTAGAAACAACCGGGGGATTGTTTGTCTTACTTCTTAATCTTGGAGATTGTAAACAATAATTACTGACATCTGCCAGCTCGCAAAGAGTTATTTTTAATGCCTATTAGCTCTAACAATAACGAACAAGTAACAATTTATTACCTTTCCCGGCTCTTAAATCTTAGCTGGCGTAGATTCCATAGGTTACAACTGATAGGACGCTAGAAGAGCTACCTCTAATGCCTCAAACGGTAGCAGTTTTATGTGTTGGTGCACATCGGCATTTCAAATGTTTGCACTTTTGCTATTAAGCTTTAAACGACTAGAAACAACCGGGGGATTGTTTGCCTTACTGCTTAATGTTGGAGATTGTAAACTATAATTACTGACACCTGCCAGCCCGCGAAGACTTATTTATAATGCCTATTAGCTCTAACAATAACGAACCAGATTTATGTGTTGGTGCACATCGGCATTTAGAGTGTTTATACTTGTACCGTTGAGCTTTAAACAACTAGAAACAACCGGGGGATTGTTTGCCTTACTGCTTATTGTTGGAGATTGTAAACTATAATTACTGACACCTGCCAGCTCGCGAAGACTTATTTATAATGCCTATTAGCTCTAACAATAACGAACCAGTTTTATATGTTGGTGCACATCGGCATTTACAAATGTTTACACTTGTACTATTGAGTTTTATCAACTAGAAATAACCGGGGGATTGTTTGTCTTACGTCTTAATCTTGGAGATTACAGTACTATAATTACTTACATCTGTCAGATCGCGAAGAGTTATTTATAATGCCTATTAGCTCTAACAATTACGAACCAGTAACAATTTATTTCCTTTCCCGGCTCTTAAAGCTAAGCTGGCGTAGATTCCATAGGTTACAACTGATAGGACGCTAAAAGAGCTACCTCTAGTGCCTCAAACGGTAGCAGTTTTATATGTTGGTGCACATCGGCATTTACAAATGTTTACACTTGTACTATTGAGCTTTATCAACTAGAAACAACCGGGGGATTGTTTGTCTTACCTCTTAATCTTAGAGATTACAGTACTATAATTACTGACATCTGTCAGATCGCGAAGAGTTATTTATAATGCCTATTAGCTCTAACAATTACGAACCAGTAACAATTTATTTCCTTTCCCGGCTCTTAAAGCTAAGCTGCGTAGATTCTATAGGTTACAACTGATAGGACGCTAAAAGAGCTACCTCTAATGCCTCAAACGGTAGCAGTTTTATATGTTGGTGCACATCGGCATTTACAAATGTTTACACTTGTACTATTGAGCTTTATCAACTAGAAACAAACGGGGGATTGTTTGTCTTACTTCTTAATCTTGGAGATTGTAAACTGTAATTACTGACATCTGGGAGCTTGTTAAGAGTTATTTACAATGCCTATTAGCTCTAACAATAACGAACCAGTTTTATATGTTGGTGCACATCGGCATTTAGAGTGTTTATACTTGTACCATTGAGCTTTATACAAATAGAAACAACCGGGGGATTGTTTGTCTTACTTCTTAATCTTGGGGATTGTAAAATGTAATTACTGACATCTGCCAGCTCGCGAAGAGTTATTTATAATGCCTATTAGCTCTAACAATTACGAACCAGTAACAATTTATTTTCTTTCCCGGCTCTTAAAGCTAAGCTGGCATAGATTCCATAGGTTAAAACTGATAGGACGCTAAAAGAACTACCTCTAATGCCTCAAACGGTAGCAGTTTCCTATGTTGGTGCACATCGGCATTTAAAATGTTTACACCTGTGCTATTAAGCTTTAATCAACTAGAAACAACCGGGGGATTGTTTGTCTTATTTTTTTATTATGGAGATTGTAAACTGTAATTTCTGACATCTGCCAGCTCGCGAAGAGTTATTTACAATGCCAATTAGCTCTAACAATAACGAACCAGTTTTATGTGTTGGTGCACATCGGCATTTAGAGTGTTTATACTTGTACCATTGAGCTTTAAACAAATAGAAACAACCGGGGGATGGTTTGTCTTACGTCTTATTCTTGGAGATTACAGAACTATAATTACTGACATCTGCCAGCACGCGACGAGTTATTTATAATGCCTATTAGCTATAAAAATAACGAACCAGTAACAATTTATTACCTTTCCCGCCTCTTAAAGCTAAGCTGGCGTAGGTTCCATAGGTTACAACTGATAGGACGCTAGAAGAGCTACCTCTAATGCCTCAAACGGTAGCAGTTTTATGTCGGTGCACATCGGCATTTACAAATGTTTCCACTTTTCCTATTGAGCTCTAAACAACTGGAAACAACCTGGGGATTGTTTGTCTTACTTCTTAATCTTGGAGATTGTAAACTATAATTACTGACATCTGCCAGCTCGCGAAGAGCTATTTATAATGCCTATTAGCTCTAACAATAATTAACCAGTTTAATGTGTTGGTGCACATCGGCATTTAGAGTGTTTATACTTGTACCATTGAGCTTTAAACAACTAGAAACAACCGGGCGATTGTTTGTCTTACTTCTTAATCTTGGAGATTACAGAATTATAATTACTGACATCTGCCAGCACGCGACGAGTTATTTATAATGCCTATTAACTATAAAAATAACGAACCAGTAACAATTTATTACCTTTCCCGCCACTTAAAGCTAAGCTGGTGTAGATTCCATAGGTTACAACCGATAGGACGCTAGAAGAGCTACCTCTAATGCCTCAAACGGTAGCAGTTTTATGTGTTGGTGCACATCGGCATTTACAAATGTTTACACCTCTACTATTGAGCTTTATCAACTAGAAGCAACCGAGGGATTGTTTGTCTTACTTCTTAATCTTGGAGATTCTAAACTACAATTACTGACATCTGCCAGCACGCGACGAGTTATTTATAATGTCTAATAGCTCTAACAATTACGAACCAGTAACAATTTATTACCTTTCCAGGCTATTAAAGCTAAGCTGGTGTAGATTCCATAGGTTACAACCGATAGGACGCTACAAGAGCTACCTCTAATGCCTCAAACGGTAGCAGTTTTATGTGTTGGTGCACATCGGCATTTACAAATGTTTACACCTCTACTATTGAGCTTTATCAACTAGAAGCAACCGAGGGATTGTTTGTCTTACTTCTTAATCTTGGAGATTCTAAACTACAATTACTGACGTCTGTCAGATCGCGAAGAGTTCTTTATAATGCCTATTAGCTCTAACAATTACGAACCAGTAACAATTTATTACGTTTTCCGGCTCTTAAAGATAAGCTGGCTTAGATTCCAAAGGATACAACTGCTAGTACGCTAAAAGAGCTACCTCTAATGCCTCAAACGGTAGCAGTTCCATATGTTGGTGCACATCGGCATTTACAAATGTTTACACTTGTACTATTGAACTTTATCAACTAGAAACAACCGGGTGCTTGTTTGTCTTACGTCTTAATTTTAGAGATTACAGTACTCTAATTACTGACACCTGCCAGGTTGCGAAGAGTTATTTATAGCGCGTAATAGCTCTAACAATTTCGAACCAGTAACAATTTATTATCTTTCCCATCTCTTAAAGTTAAGCTGGCGTAGATTCCATAGGTTACAACTGATAGGACGCTAAAAGAGCTTCCTCTAATGCCTCAAACGGTAGCAGTTTTATGTATTGGTGCACATCAGCATTTAAAATGTCTACACTTGTGCTATTAAGCTTTAAACAACTAGAAACAACCGGGGAATTGTTTGTCTTACTTCTTATTCTTGGAGATTACAGAACTATAATTACTGACATCTGCCAGCACGCGACGAGTTATTTATAATGCCTATTAGCTCTAACAATTACGAACCAGTAACAATTTATTTCCTTTCCCGGCTCTTAAAGTTAAGCTGGCGTAGATTCCATAGGTTACAACTGATAGGACGCTAAAAGAGCTACCTCTAATGCCTCAAATGGTAGCACTTTTATATGTTGCTGCACATCGGCATTTACAAATGTTTACACTTGTACTATTGAGCTTTATCAACTAGAAACAACCGGGGGATTGTTTGTCTTACCTCTTAATCTTAGAGATTACAGTACTATAATTACTGACATCTGTCAGATCGCGAAGAGTTATTTATAATGCCTATTAGCTCTAACAATTACGAACCAGTAACAATTTATTTCCTTTCCCGGCTCTTAAAGCTAAGCTGGCGTAGATTCTATAGGTTACAACTGATAGGACGCTAAAAGAGCTACCTCTAATGCCTCAAACGGTAGCAGTTTTATATGTTGGTGCACATCGGCATTTACAAATGTTTACACTTGTACTATTGAGCTTTATCAACTAGAAACAACCGGGGGATTGTTTGTCTTACTTCTTAATCTTGGAGATTGTAAACTGTAATTACTGACATCTGCCAGCTCGCGAAGAGTTATTTACAATGCCTATTAGCTCTAAAAATAACGAACCAATTTTATGTGTTGGTGCACATCGGCATTTTGAGTGTTTATACTTGTACCATTGAGCTTTAAACAACTAGAAACAACCGGGGGATTGTTTGTCCTACTTCTTAATCTTGGAGATTGTAAACTGTAATTACTGACATCTGCCAGTTCGCGAAGAGTTATTTATAATGCCTATTAGCTATAAAAATAACGAACCAGTAACAATTTATTACCTTTTCCGGCTCTTAAAGATAAGCTGGCGTAGATTCCAAAGGTTACAACTGTTAGGAGGCTAAAAGAACTATCTCTAGTGCCTCAAACGGTCGCAGTTCCATATATTGGTGCACATCGGCATTTACAAATGTTTACACTTGTACTATTGAGCTTTATCAACTAGAAACAACCGGGGGATTGTTTGTCTTACCTCTTAATCTTGGAGACTACAGTACTATAATTACTGACATCTGTCAGATCGCGAAGAGTTATTTATAATGCCTCTTAGCTCTAACAATTACGAACCAGTAACAAGTTATTACCTTTCCCGGCTCTTAAAGATAAGCTGGCGTAGATTCCAAAGGTTACAACTGTTAGGACACTAAAAGAACTATCTCTAATGCCTCAAACGTAGCAGTTCCATATATTGGGCACATCGGCATTTACAAATGTTAACACTTGTACTACTGAGCTTTATCAACTAGAAACAACCGGGAGATTGTTTGTCTTACGTCTTAATTTTAGAGATTACAGTACTCTAATTACTGACATCTGTCAGATCGCGAAGAGTTATTTATAATGCCTATTAGCTCTAACAATTACGAACCAGTAACAATTTATTACGTTTCCCGGCTCTTAAAGATAAGCTGGCGTAGATTCCATAGGTTACAACTGATAGGACGCTAAAAGAGCTACCTCTAATGCCTGAAACGGTAGCAGTTTTATATGTTGGTGCACATCGGCATTTACAAATGTTTACACTTGTACTATTGAGCCGTATCAACTAGAAACAACCGGGGGATAGTTTGTCTTACCTCTTACTCTTAGACATTACAGTACTATAATTACTGACATCTGTCAGATCGCGAAGAGTTATTTATAATGCCTCTTAGCTCTAACAATTACGAACCAGTAACAATTTATTACCTTACCCGGCTCTTAAAGATAAGCTGGCGTAGATTCCAAAGGTTAAAACTGTTAGGACACTAAAAGAACTATCTCTAATGCCTCAAACGGTAGCAGTTCCATATATTGGGCACATCGGCATTTACAAATGTTAACACTTGTACTACTGAGCTCTATCAAGTAGAAACAACCGGGGGATTGTTTGTCTTACGTCTTATTTTAGAGATTACAGTACTCTAATTACTGACATCTGTCAGATCGCGAAGAGTTATTTATAATGCCTATTGGCTCTAACAATTACGAACCAGTAACAATTTATTTCTTTTCCCGGCTCTTAAAGTTAAGCTGGCGTAGATTCCATAGGTTACAACTGATAGGACGCTAAAAGTGCTACCTCTAATGCCTCAAACGGTAGCAGTTTTATATGTTGGTGCACATCGGCAAATACAAATATTTACACTTGTACTATTGAGCTTTATCAATTAGAAACAACCGGGGAATGTTTGTCTTACCTCTTAATCTTGGAGATTACAGTACTATAATTACTGACATCTGTCAGATCGCGAAGAGTTATTTATAATGCCTATTAGCTGTAACAATTACAAACCTGTAACAATTTATTACCTTTCCCGGCTCTTAAAGCTAAGCTGGCGTAGATTCCATAGGTTACAACTGATAGGACGCTACAAGAACTATCTTTAATGCCTCAAACGGTAGCAGTTTTATATGTTGGTGCACATCGGCAATTACAAATATTTGCACTTGTACTATTGAGCTTTATCAATTAGAAACAACCGGGGGATTGTTTGTCTTACTTCTTAATCTTCGAGATTGTAAACTGTAATTACTGACATCTGCCAGCTTGTTAAGAGTTATTTACAATGCCTATTAGCTCTAACAATAACGAACCAGTTTTATGTGTTGGTGCACATCGGCATTTAGAGTGTTTATACTTGTACCATTGAGCTTTATACAAATAGAAACAACCGGGGGATTGTTTGTCTTACTTCTTAATCTTGGAGATTGTAAAATGTAATTACTGACATCTGCCAGCTCGCGAAGAGTTATTTATAATGCCTATTAGCTCTAACAATTACGAACCAGTAACAATTTATTTCCTTTCCCGGCTCTTAAAGCTAAGCTGGCGTAGATTCCATAGGTTACAACTGATAGGACGCTAAAAGAGCTACCTCTAATGCCTCAAACGGTAGCAGTTTTATATGTTGGTGCACATCGGCATTTACTAATGTTTACACTTGTACTATTGAGCTTTATCAACTAGAAACAACCGGGGGATTGTTTGTTTTACGTCCTAATCTTGGAGATTACAGTACTATAATTACTGACATCTGTCAGATCGCGAAGAGTTGTTTATAATGCCTATTAGCTCTAACAATTACGAACCAGTAATAATTTATTTCCTTCCCCGGCTCTTAAAGCTAAGCTGGCGTAGATTCCATAGGTTACAACTGATAGGACGCTAAAAGAGCTACCTCTAATGCCTCAAACGGTAGCAGTTTTATATGTTGGTGCACATCGGCATTTACAAATGTTTACACTTGTACTATTGAGCTTTATCAACTAGAAACAACCGGGGGATTGTGTGTCTTACCTCTTAATCTTAGAGATTACAGTACTGTAATTACTGACATCTGTCAGATCGCGAAGAGTTATTTATAATGCCTATTAGCTCTAACAATTACGAACCAGTAACAATTTATTTTCTTTCCCGGCTCTTAAAGCTAAGCTGGCATAGATTCCATAGGTTACAACTGATAGGACGCTAAAAGAACTACCTCTAATGCCTCAAACGGTAGCAGTTTCCTATGTTGGTGCACATCGGCATTTAAAATGTTTACACCTGTGCTATTAAGCTTTAATCAACTAGAAACAACCGGGGGATTGTTTGTCTTACTTCTTAATCTTTGAGATTGTAAACTGTAATTTCTGACATCTGCCAGCTCGCGAAGAGTTATTTACAAGGCCAATTAGCTCTAACAATAACGAACCAGTTTTATGTGTTGGTGCACATCGGCATTTAGAGTGTTTATACTTGTACCATTGAGCTTTAAACAAATAGAAACAACCGGGGGATGGTTTGTCTTACGTCTTACGTCAGATTACAGAACTATAATTACTGACATCTGCCAGCACGCGACGAGTTATATATAATGCCTATTAGCTATAAAAATAACGAACCAGTAACAATTTATTACCTTTCCCGCCTCTTAAAGCTAAGCTGGCGTAGATTCCATAGGTTACAACTGATAGGACGCTAAAAGAGCTACCTCTAATGCCTCAAACGGTAGCAGTTTTATATGTTGGTGCACAACGGCATTTACTAATGTTTACACTTGTACTATTGAGCTTTATCAACTAGAAACAACCGGGGGATTGTTTGTTTTACGTCCTAATCTTGGAGATTACAGTACTATAATTACTGACATCTGTCAGATCGCGAAGAGTTGTTTATAATGCCTATTAGCTCTAACAATTACGAACCAGTAACAATTTATTTCCTTCCCCGGCTCTTAAAGCTAAGCTGGCGTAGACTCCATAGGTTACAACTGATAGGACGCTAAAAGAGCTACCTCTAATGCCTCAAACGGTAGCAGTTTTATATGTTGGTGCACATCGGCATTTACTAATGTTTACACTTGTACTATTGAGCTTTATCAACTAGAAACAACCGGGGGATTGTTTGTTTTACGTCCTAATCTTGGAGATTACAGTACTATAATTACTGACATCTGTCAGATCGCGTAGAGTTGTTTATAATGCCTATTAGCTCTAACAATTACGAACCAGTAACAATTTATTTCCTTCCCCGGCTCTTAAAGCTAAGCTGGCGTAGATTCCATAGGTTACAACTGATAGGACGCTAAAAGAGCTACCTCTAATGCCTCAAACGGTAGCAGTTTTATATGTTGGTGCACATCGGCATTTACAAATGTTTACACTTGTACTATTGAGCTTTATCAACTAGAAACAACCGGGGGATTGTTTGTCTTACGTCTTATTTTAGAGATTACAGTACTCTAATTACTGACATCTGTCAGATCGCGAAGAGTTATTTATAATGCCTATTAGCTCTAACAATTACGAACCAGTAACAATTTATTACGTTTCCCGGCTCTTAAAGATAAGCTGGCGTAGATTCCAAAGGTTAAAACTGTTAGGACACTAAAAGAACTATCTCTAATGCCTCAAACGGTAGCAGTTCCATATATTGGGCACATCGGCATTTACAAATGTTAACACTTGTACTACTGAGCTTTATCAACTAGAAACAACCGGGGGATTGTTTGTCTTACGTCTTATTTTAGAGATTACAGTACTCTAATTACTGACATCTGTCAGATCGCGAAGAGTTATTTATAATGCCTATTAGCTGTAACAATTACGAACCAGTAACAATTTATTACGTTTCCCGTCTCTTAAAGATAAGCCGGCGTAGATTCCATAGGTTACAACTGATAGGACGCTAAAAGTGCTACCTCTAATGCCTCAAACGGTAGCAGTTTTATATGTTGGTGCACATCGGCAATTACAAATATTTACACTTGTACTATTGAGCTTTATCAATTAGAAACAACCAGGGGATTGTTTGTCTTACCTCTTAATCTTGGAGATTACAGTACTATAATTACTGACATCTGTCATATCGCGAAGAGTTATTTATAATGCCTATTAGCTGTAACAATTACGAACCTGTAACAATTTATTACCTTTCCCGGCTCTTAAAGCTAAGCTGGCGTAGATTCCATAGGTTACAACTGATAGGACGCTACAAGAACTATCTTTAATGCCTCAAACGGTAGCAGTTTTATATGTTGGTGCACATCGGCAATTACAAATATTTACACTTGTACTATTGAGCTTTATCAATTAGAAACAACCAGGGGATTGTTTGTCTTACCTCTTAATCTTGGAGATTACAGTACTATAATTACTGACATCTGTCAGATCGCGAAGAGTTATTTATAATGCCTATTGGCTCTAACAATTACGAACCAGTAACAATTTATTTCCTTTCCCGGCTCTTAAAGTTAAGCTGGCGTAGATTCCATAGGTTACAACTGATAGGACGCTAAAAGAGCTACCTCTAATGCCTGAAACGGTAGCAGTTTTATGTGTTGGTGCACATCGGCATTTAAAATGTTTACACTTGTGCTTTAAGCTTTAAACAACTAGAAACAACCGGGGGATTGTTTGTCTTACTTCTTAATCTTGGAGATCGTAAACTATAATTACTGACATCTGCCAGCTCGCGAAGAGTTATTTATAATGCCTATTAGCTCTAACAATAATTAACCACTTCTATGTGTTGGCGCACATCGGCATTTAGAGTGTTTATACTAGTACCATTGAGCTTTAAACAACTAGAAACTACCGGGCGATTGTTTGTCTTACTTCTTAATCTTGGAGATTACAGAACTATAATTACTGACATCTTCCAGCACGCGACGTGTTATTTATAATGCCTATTAACTATAAAAATAACGAACCAGTAACAATTTATTACCTTTCCCGCCACTTAAAGCTAAGCTGGCGTAGATTCCATAGGTTACAACTGATAGGACGCTAGAAGAGCTACCTCTAATGCCTCAAACGGTAACAGTTTTATATGTCGGTGCACATCGGCATTTACAAATGTTTCCACTTTTACTATTGAACTTTATCAACTAGAAACAACCGGGGGATTGTTTGTCTTAAGTCTTAATCTTAGAGATTACAGTACTCTAATTACGGACCCTGCCAGGTTGCAAAGAGTTATTTATAATGCCTATTAGCTCTAACAATTACGAACCAGTAACAAGTTATTACCTCTTCAGGCTCTTAAAGCTAAGCTGGCGTAGATTCCATAGGATACAACTGCTGGGACGCTAAAAGAGCTACCTCTAATGCCTCAAGCGGTAGCAGTTTCATATGTTGGTGCACATCGGCATTTACAAATGTTTACACTTGTACTATTTAACTTTATCAACTAGAAACAACCGCGGGATTGTTTGTCTTAAGTCTTAATCTTAGAGATTACAGTACTCTAATTACTGACCCCTGCCAGGTTGCAAAGAGTTATTTATAATGCCTATTAGCTCTAACAATTACGAACCAGTAACAATTTATTACGTTTCCCGGCTCTTAAAGATAAGCTGGCGTTGATTTCAAATGTTACAACTGCTAGTACGCCAAAAGAGCTACCTCTAATGCCTCAAGCGGTAGCAGTTTCATATGTTGGTGCACATCGGCATTTACAAATGTTTACACTTGTACTATTGAACTTTATCAACTAGAAACAACCGGGGGATTGTTTGTCTTAAGTCTTAATCTTAGAGATTACAGTACTCTAATTACTGACCCCTGCCAGGTTGCAAAGAGTTATTTATAATGCCTATTAGCTCTAACAATTACGAACCAGTAACAATTTATTACGTTTTCCGGCACTTAAAGATAAGCTGGCTTAGATTCCAAAGGTTACAACTGCTAGTACGCTAAAAGAGCTATCTCTAATGCCTCAAACGGTAGCAGTTCCATATGTTGGTGCACATCGGCATTTACAAATGTTTCCACTTTTACTATTGAGCTCTAAACAACTGGAAACAACCGGGGGATCGTTTGTCTTACGTCTTAATCTTGGAGATTGTGAACTATAGTTACTGACATCTGCCAGCTCGCGAAAAGTTATTTATAATGCCTATTAGCTCTAACAATAACGAACCAAAGCTAAGCTGGCGTAGATTCCATAGGTTACAACTGATAGGACGCTAAAAGAGCTACCTCTAATGCCTCAAGCTGTAGCAGTTTTATATGTTGGTGCACATCGGCATTTACAAATGTTTACACTTGTACTATTGAGCTTTATCAACTAGAAACAACCGGGGGATTGTTTGTCTTACGTCTTAATCTTGGAGATTACAGTACTATAATTACTTACATCTGTCAGATCGCGAAGAGTTATTTATAATGCCTATTAGCTCTAACAATTACGAACCAGTTACAATTTATTTCCTTTCCCGGCTCTTAAAGCTACGCTGGCGTAGATTCCATAGGTTACAACTGATAGGACGCTAAAAGAGCTACCTCTAATGCCTCAAACGGTAGCAGTTTTATATGTTGGTGCACATCGGCATTTACAAATGTTTACACTTGTACTATTGAGCTTTATCAACTAGAAACAACCGGGGGATTGTTTGTCTTACCTCTTAATCTTAGAGATTACAGTACTATAATTACTGACATCTGTCAGATCGCGAAGAGTTATTTATAATGCCTATTAGCTCTAACAATTACGAACCAGTAACAATTTATTTCCTTTCCCGGCTCTTAAAGCTAAGCTGGCGTAGATTCCATAGGTTACAACTGATAGGACGCTAAAAGAGCTACCTCTATTGCCTCAAACGGTAGCAGTTTTATATGTTGGTGCACATCGGCATTTACAAATGTTTACACTTGTACTATTGAGCTTTATCAACTAGAAACAACCGGGGGATTGTTTGTCTTACTTCTTAATCTTGGAGATTGTAAACTGTAATTACTGACATCTGCCAGCTTGTTAAGAGTTATTTACAATGCCTATTAGCTCTAACAATAACGAACCAGTTTTATGTGTTGGTGCACATCGGCATTTAGAGTGTTTATACTTGTACCATTGAGCTTTATACAAATAGAAACAACCGGGGGATTGTTTGTCTTACTTCTTAATCTTGGAGATTGTAAAATGTAATTACTGACATCTGCCAGCTCGCGAAGAGTTATTTATAATGCCTATTAGCTCTAACAATTACGAACCAGTAACAATTTATTTCCTTTCCCGGCTCTTAAAGCTAAGCTGGCGTAGATTCCATAGGTTACAACTGATAGGACGCTAAAAGAGCTACCTCTAATGCCTCAAACGGTAGCAGTTTTATATGTTGGTGCACATCGGCATTTAGTAATGTTTACACTTGTACTATTGAGCTTTATCAACTAGAAACAACCGGGGGATTGTTTGTTTTACGTCCTAATCTTGGAGATTACAGTACTATAATTACTGACATCTGTCAGATCGCGAAGAGTTGTTTATAATGCCTATTAGCTCTAACAATTACGAACCAGTAATAATTTATTTCCTTCCCCGGCTCTTAAAGCTAAGCTGGCTTAGATTCCATAGGTTACAACTGATAGGACGCTAAAAGAGCTACCTCTAATGCCTCAAACGGTAGTAGTTAATATGTTGGTGCACATCGGCATTTACAATTGTTTACACTTGTACTATTGAGCTTTATCAACTAGAAACAACCGGGGGATTGTGTGTCTTACCTCTTAATCTTAGAGATTACAGTACTGTAATTACTGACATCTGTCAGATCGCGAAGAGTTATTTATAATGCCTATTAGCTCTAACAATTACGAACCAGTAACAATTTATTTTCTTTCCCGGCTCTTAAAGCTAAGCTGGCATAGATTCCATAGGTTACAACTGATAGGACGCTAAAAGAACTACCTCTAATGCCTCAAACGGTAGCAGTTTCCTATGTTGGTGCACATCGGCATTTAAAATGTTTACACCTGTGCTATTAAGCTTTAATCAACTAGAAACAACCGGGGGATTGTTTGTCTTACTTCTTAATCTTGGAGATTGTAAACTGTAATTTCTGACATCTGCCAGCTCGCGAAGAGTTATTTACAATGCCAATTAGCTCTAACAATAACGAACCAGTTTTATGTGTTGGTGCACATCGGCATTTAGAGTGTTTATACTTGTACCATTGAGCTTTAAACAAATATAAACAACCGGGGGATGGTTTGTCTTACGTCTTATTCTTGGAGATTACAGAACTATAATTACTGACATCTGCCAGCACGCGACGAGTTATTTATAATGCCTATTAGCTATAAAAATAACGAACCAGTAGCAATTTATTACCTTTCCCGCCTCTTAAAGCTAAGCTGGCGTAGATTCCATAGGTTACAACTGATAGGACGCTAAAAGAGCTACCTCTAATGCCTCAAACGGTAGCAGTTTTATATGTTGGTGCACAACGGCATTTACTAATGTTTACACTTGTACTATTGAGCTTTATCAACTAGAAACAACCGGGGGATTGTTTGCTTTACGTTCTAATCTTGGAGATTACAGTACTATAATTACTGACATCTGTCAGATCGCGAAGAGTTGTTTATAATGCCTATTAGCTCTAACAATTACGAACCAGTAACAATTTATTTCCTTCCCCGGCTCTTAAAGCTAAGCTGGCGTAGATTCCATAGGTTACAACTGATAGGACGCTAAAAGAGCTACCTCTAATGCCTCAAACGGTAGCAGTTTTATATGTTGGTGCACATCGGCATTTACTAATGTTTACACTTGTACTATTGAGCTTTATCAACTAGAAACAACCGGGGGATTGTTTGTTTTACGTCCTAATCTTGGAGATTACAGTACTATAATTACTGACATCTGTCAGATCGCGAAGAGTTGTTTATAATGCCTATTAGCTCTAACAATTACGAACCAGTAACAATTTATTTCCTTCCCCGGCTCTTAAAGCTAAGCTGGCTTAGATTCCATAGGTTACAACTGATAGGACGCTAAAAGAGCTACCTCTAATGCCTCAAACGGTAGTAGTTTTATATGTTGGTGCACATCGGCATTTACAATTGTTTACACTTGTACTATTGAGCTTTATCAACTAGAAACAACCGGGGGATTGTGTGTCTTACCTCTTAATCTTAGAGATTACAGTACTGTAATTACTGACATCTGTCAGATCGCGAAGAGTTATTTATAATGCCTATTAGCTCTAACAATTACGAACCAGTAACAATTTATTTTCTTTCCCGGCTCTTAAAGCTAAGCTGGCATAGATTCCATAGGTTACAACTGATAGGACGCTAAAAGAACTACCTCTAATGCCTCAAACGGTAGCAGTTTCCTATGTTGGTGCACATCGGCATTTAAAATGTTTACACCTGTGCTATTAAGCTTTAATCAACTAGAAACAACCGGGGGATTGTTTGTCTTACTTCTTAATCTTGGAGATTGTAAACTGTAATTTCTGACATCTGCCAGCTCGCGAAGAGTTATTTACAATGCCAATTAGCTCTAACAATAACGAACCAGTTTTATGTGTTGGTGCACATCGGCATTTAGAGTGTTTATACTTGTACCATTGAGCTTTAAACAAATAGAAACAACCGGGGGATGGTTTGTCTTACGTCTTATTCTTGGAGATTACAGAACTATAATTATTGACATCTGCCAGCACGCGACGAGTTATTTATAATGCCTATTAGCTATAAAAATAACGAACCAGTAACAATTTATTACCTTTCCCGCCTCTTAAAGCTAAGCTGGCGTAGATTCCATAGGTTACAACTGATAGGACGCTAAAAGAGCTACCTCTAATGCCTCAAACGGTAGCAGTTTTATATGTTGGTGCACAACGGCATTTACTAATGTTTACACTTGTACTATTGAGCTTTATCAACTAGAAACAACCGGGGGATTGTGTGTCTTACCTCTTAATCTTAGAGATTACAGTACTGTAATTACTGACATCTGTCAGATCGCGAAGAGTTATTTATAATGCCTATTAGCTCTAACAATTACGAACCAGTAACAATTTATTTTCTTTCCCGGCTCTTAAAGCTAAGCTGGCATAGATTCCATAGGTTACAACTGATAGGACGCTAAAAGAACTACCTCTAATGCCTCAAACGGTAGCAGTTTCCTATGTTGGTGCACATCGGCATTTAAAATGTTTACACCTGTGCTATTAAGCTTTAATCAACTAGAAACAACCGGGGGATTGTTTGTCTTACTTCTTAATCTTGGAGATTGTAAACTGTAATTTCTGACATCTGCCAGCTCGCGAAGAGTTATTTACAATGCCAATTAGCTCTAACAATAACGAACCAGTTTTATGTGTTGGTGCACATCGGCATTTAGAGTGTTTATACTTGTACCATTGAGCTTTAAACAAATAGAAACAACCGGGGGATGGTTTGTCTTACGTCTTATTCTTGGAGATTACAGAACTATAATTACTGACATCTGCCAGCACGCGACGAGTTATTTATAATGCCTATTAGCTATAAAAATAACGAACCAGTAACAATTTATTACCTTTCCCGCCTCTTAAAGCTAAGCTGGCGTAGATTCCATAGGTTACAACTGATAGGACGCTAAAAGAGCTACCTCTAATGCCTCAAACGGTAGCAGTTTTATATGTTGGTGCACAACGGCATTTACTAATGTTTACACTTGTACTATTGAGCTTTATCAACTAGAAACAACCGGGGGATTGTTTGCTTTACGTTCTAATCTTGGAGATTACAGTACTATAATTACTGACATCTGTCAGATCGCGAAGAGTTGTTTATAATGCCTATTAGCTCTAACAATTACGAACCAGTAACAATTTATTTCCTTCCCCGGCTCTTAAAGCTAAGCTGGCGTAGATTCCATAGGTTACAACTGATAGGACGCTAAAAGAGCTACCTCTAATGCCTCAAACGGTAGCAGTTTTATATGTTTGTGCACATCGGCATTTACTAATGTTTACACTTGTACTATTGAGCTTTATCAACTAGAAACAACCGGGGGATTGTTTGTTTTACGTCCTAATCTTGGAGATTACAGTACTATAATTACTGACATCTGTCAGATCGCGAAGAGTTGTTTATAGTGCCTATTAGCTCTAACAATTACGAACCAGTAACAATTTATTTCCTTCCCCGGCTCTTAAAGCTAAGCTGGCGTAGATTCCATAGGTTACAACTGATAGGACGCTAAAAGAGCTACCTCTAATGCCTCAAACGGTAGCAGTTTTATATGTTGGTGCACATCGGCATTTACAAATGTTTACACTTGTACTATTGAGCTTTATCAACTAGAAACAACCGGGGGATTGTTTGTCATACCTCTTAATCTTAGAGATTACAGTACTGTAATTACTGACATCTGTCAGATCGCGAAGAGTTATTTATAATGCCTATTAGCTCTAACAATTACGAACCAGTAACAATTTATTTTCTTTCCCGGCTCTTAAAGCTAAGCTGGCATAGATTCCATAGGTTACAACTGATAGGACGCTAAAAGAACTACCGCTAATGCCTCAAACGGTAGCAGTTTCCTATGTTGGTGCACATCGGCATTTAAAATGTTTACACCTGTGCTATTAAGCTTTAATCAACTAGAAACAACCGGGGGATTGTTTGTCTTACTTCTTAATCTTGGAGATTGTAAACTGTAATTTCTGACATCTGGCAGCTCGCGAAGAGTTATTTACAATGCCAATTAGCTCTAACAATAACGAACCAGTTTTATGTGTTGGTGCACATCGGCATTTAGAGTGTTTATACTTGTACCATTGAGCTTTAAACAAATAGAAACAACCGGGGAATGGTTTGTCTTACGTCTTATTCTTGGAGATTACAGAACTATAATTACTGACATCTGCCAGCACGCGACGAGTTATTTATAATGCCTATTAGCTATAAAAATAACGAACCAGTAACAATTTATTACCTTTCCCGCCTCTTAAAGTTAAGCTGGCGTAGATTCCATAGGTTACAACTGATAGGACGCTAAAAGAGCTACCTCTAATGCCTCAAACGGTAGCAGTTTTATATGTTGGTGCACAACGGCATTTACTAATGTTTACACTTGTACTATTGAGCTTTATCAACTAGAAACAACCGGGGGATTGTTTGTTTTACGTCCTAATCTTGGAGATTACAGTACTATAATTACTGACATCTGTCAGAACGCGAAGAGTTGTTTATAATGCCTATTAGCTCTAACAATTACGAACCAGTAACAATTTATTTCCTTCCCCGGCTCTTAAAGCTAAGCTGGCGTAGATTCCATAGGTTACAACTGATAGGACGCTAAAAGAGCTACCTCTAATGCCTCAAACGGTAGCAGTTTTATATGTTGGTGCACATCGGCATTTACAATTGTTTACACTTGTACTATTGAGCTTTATCAACTAGAAACAACCGGGGGATTGTGTGTCTTACCTCTTAATCTTAGAGATTACAGTACTGTAATTACTGACATCTGTCAGATCGCGAAGAGTTATTTATAATGCCTATTAGCTCTAACAATTACGAACCAGTAACAATTTATTTTCTTTCCCGGCTCTTAAAGCTAAGCTGGCATAGATTCCATAGGTTACAACTGATAGGACGCTAAAAGAACTACCTCTAATGCCTCAAACGGTAGCAGTTTCCTATGTTGGTGCACATCGGCATTTAAAATGTTTACACCTGTGCTATTAAGCTTTAATCAACTAGAAACAACCGGGGGATTGTTTGTCTTACTTCTTAATCTTGGAGATTGTAAACTGTAATTTCTGACATCTGCCAGCTCGCGAAGAGTTATTTACAATGCCAATTAGCTCTAACAATAACGAACCAGTTTTATGTGTTGGTGCACATCGGCATTTAGAGTGTTTATACTTGTACCATTGAGCTTTAAACAAATAGAAACAACCGGGGGATGGTTTGTCTTACGTCTTATTCTTGGAGATTACAGAACTATAATTACTGACATCTGCCAGCACGCGACGAGTTATTTATAATGCCTATTAGCTAGAAAAATAACGAACCAGTAACAATTTATTACCTTTCCCGCCTCTTAAAGCTAAGCTGGCGTAGATTCCATAGGTTACAACTGATAGGACGCTAAAAGAGCTACCTCTAATGCCTCAAACGGTAGCAGTTTTATATGTTGGTGCACAACGGCATTTACTAATGTTTACACTTGTACTATTGAGCTTTATCAACTAGAAACAATCGGGGGATTGTTTGCTTTACGTTCTAATCTTGGAGATTACAGTACTATAATTACTGACATCTGTCAGATCGCGAAGAGTTGTTTATAATGCCTATTAGCTCTAACAATTACGAACCAGTAACAATTTATTTCCTTCCCCGGCTCTTAAAGCTAAGCTGGCGTAGATTCCATAGGTTACAACTGATAGGACGCTAAAAGAGCTACCTCTAATGCCTCAAACGGTAGCAGTTTTATATGTTGGTGCACATCGGCATTTACTAATGTTTACACTTGTACTATTGAGCTTTATCAACTAGAAACAACCGGGGGATTGTTTGTTTTACGTCCTAATCTTGGAGATTACAGTACTATAATTACTGACATCTGTCAGATCGCGAAGAGTTGTTTATAATGCCTATTAGCTCTAACAATTACGAACCAGTAACAATTTATTTCCTTCCCCGGCTCTTAAAGCTAAGCTGGCGTAGATTCCATAGGTTACAACTGATAGGACGCTAAAAGATTTACCTCTAATGCCTCAAACGGTAGCAGTTTTATATGTTGGTGCACATCGGCATTTACAAATGTTTACACTTGTACTATTGAGCTTTATCAACTAGAAACAACCGGGGGATTGTTTGTCTTACCTCTTAATCTTAGAGATTACAGTACTGTAATTACTGACATCTGTCAGATCGCGAAGAGTTATTTATAATGCCTATTAGCTCTAACAATTACGAACCAGTAACAATTTATTTTCTTTCCCGGCTCTTAAAGCTAAGCTGGCATAGATTCCATAGGTTACAACTGATAGGACGCTAAAAGAACTACCTCTAATGCCTCAAACGGTAGCAGTTTCCTATGTTGGTGCACATCGGCATTTAAAATGTTTACACCTGTGCTATTAAGCTTTAATCAACTAGAAACAACCGGGGGATTGTTTGTCTTACTTCTTAATCTTGGAGATTGTAAACTGTAATTTCTGACATCTGCCAGCTCGCGAAGAGTTATTTACAATGCCAATTAGCTCTAACAATAACGAACCAGTTTTATGTGTTGGTGCACATCGGCATTTAGAGTGTTTATACTTGTACCATTGAGCTTTAAACAAATAGAAACAACCGGGGAATGGTTTGTCTTACGTCTTATTCTTGGAGATTACAGAACTATAATTACTGACATCTGCCAGCACGCGACGAGTTATTTATAATGCCTATTAGCTATAAAAATAACGAACCAGTAACAATTTATTACCTTTCCCGCCTCTTAAAGCTAAGCTGGCGTAGATTCCATAGGTTACAACTGATAGGACGCTAAAAGAGCTACCTCTAATGCCTCAAACGGTAGCAGTTTTATATGTTGGTGCACATCGGCATTTACTAATGTTTACACTTGTACTATTGAGCTTTATCAACTAGAAACAACCGGGGGATTGTTTGTTTTACGTCCTAATCTTGGAGATTACAGTACTATAATTACTGACATCTGTCAGAACGCGAAGAGTTGTTTATAATGCCTATTAGCTCTAACAATTACGAACCAGTAACAATTTATTTCCTTCCCCGGCTCTTAAAGCTAAGCTGGCGTAGATTCCATAGGTTACAACTGATAGGACGCTAAAAGAGCTACCTCTAATGCCTCAAGCTGTAGCAGTTTTATATGTTGGTGCACATCGGCATTTACAAATGTTTACACTTGTACTATTGAGCTTTATCAACTAGAAACAACCGGGGGATTGTTTGTTTTACGTTCTAATCTTGGAGATTACAGTACTATAATTACTTACATCTGTCAGATCGCGAAGAGTTATTTATAATGCCTTTTAGCTCTAACAATTACGAACCAGTTACAATTTATTTCCTTTCCCGGCTCTTAAAGCTAAGCTGGCGTAGATTCCATAGGTTACAACTGATAGGACGCTAAAAGAGCTACCTCTAATGCCTCAAACGGTAGCAGTTTTATATGTTGGTGCACATCGGCATTTACAAATGTTTACACTTGTACTATTGAGCTTTATCAACTAGAAACAACCGGGGGATTGTTTGTCTTACCTCTTAATCTTAGAGATTACAGTACTGTAATTACTGACATCTGTCAGATCGCGAAGAGTTATTTATAATGCCTATTAGCTCTAACAATTACGAACCAGTAACAATTTATTTTCTTTCCCGGCTCTTAAAGCTAAGCTGGCATAGATTCCATAGGTTACAACTGATAGGACGCTAAAAGAACTACCTCTAATGCCTCAAGCTGTAGCAGTTTTATATGTTGGTGCACATCGGCATTTACAAATGTTTACACTTGTACTATTGAGCTTTATCAACTAGAAACAACCGGGGGATTGTTTGTTTTACGTTCTAATCTTGGAGATTACAGTACTATAATTACTTACATCTGTCAGATCGCGAAGAGTTATTTATAATGCCTATTAGCTCTAACAATTACGAACCAGTTACAATTTATTTCCTTTCCCGGCTCTTAAAGCTAAGCTGGCGTAGATTCCATAGGTTACAACTGATAGGACGCTAAAAGAGCTACCTCTAATGCCTCAAACGGTAGCAGTTTTATATGTTGGTGCACATCGGCATTTACAAATGTTTACACTTGTACTATTGAGCTTTATCAACTAGAAACAACCGGGGGATTGTTTGTCTTACCTCTTAATCTTAGAGATTACAGTACTGTAATTACTGACATCTGTCAGATCGCGAAGAGTTATTTATAATGCCTATTAGCTCTAACAATTACGAACCAGTAACAATTTATTTTCTTTCCCGGCTCTTAAAGCTAAGCTGGCATAGATTCCATAGGTTACAACTGATAGGACGCTAAAAGAACTACCTCTAATGCCTCAAACGGTAGCAGTTTCCTATGTTGGTGCACAACGGCATTTAAAATGTTTACACTTGTACTATTGAGCTTTATCAACTAGAAACAACCGGGGGATTGTTTGCTTTACGTTCTAATCTTGGAGATTACAGTACTATAATTACTGACATCTGTCAGATCGCGAAGAGTTGTTTATAATGCCTATTAGCTCTAACAATTACGAACCAGTAACAATTTATTTCCTTCCCCGGCTCTTAAAGCTAAGCTGGCGTAGATTCCATAGGTTACAACTGATAGGACGCTAAAAGAGCTACCTCTAATGCCTCAAACGGTAGCAGTTTTATATGTTGGTGCACATCGGCATTTACTAATGTTTACACTTGTACTATTGAGCTTTATCAACTAGAAACAACCGGGGGATTGTTTGTTTTACGTCCTAATCTTGGAGATTACAGTACTATAATTACTGACATCTGTCAGATCGCGAAGAGTTGTTTATAATGCCTATTAGCTCTAACAATTACGAACCAGTAACAATTTATTTCCTTCCCCGGCTCTTAAAGCTAAGCTGGCGTAGATTCCATAGGTTACAACTGATAGGACGCTAAAAGATTTACCTCTAATGCCTCAAACGGTAGCAGTTTTATATGTTGGTGCACATCGGCATTTACAAATGTTTACACTTGTACTATTGAGTTTTATCAACTAGAAACAACCGGGGGATTGTTTGTCTTACCTCTTAATCTCAGAGATTACAGTACTGTAATTACTGACATCTGTCAGATCGCGAAGAGTTATTTATAATGCCTATTAGCTCTAACAATTACGAACCAGTAACAATTTATTTTCTTTCCCGGCTCTTAAAGCTAAGCTGGCATAGATTCCATAGGTTACAACTGATAGGACGCTAAAAGAACTACCTCTAATGCCTCAAACGGTAGCAGTTTCCTATGTTGGTGCACATCGGCATTTAAAATGTTTACACCTGTGCTATTAAGCTTTAATCAACTAGAAACAACCGGGGGATTGTTTGTCTTACTTCTTAATCTTGGAGATTGTAAACTGTAATTTCTGACATCTGCCAGCTCGCGAAGAGTTATTTACAATGCCAATTAGCTCTAACAATAACGAACCAGTTTTATGTGTTGGTGCACATCGGCATTTAGAGTGTTTATACTTGTACCATTGAGCTTTAAACAAATAGAAACAACCGGGGAATGGTTTGTCTTACGTCTTATTCTTGGAGATTACAGAACTATAATTACTGACATCTGCCAGCACGCGACGAGTTATTTATAATGCCTATTAGCTATAAAAATAACGAACCAGTAACAATTTATTACCTTTCCCGCCTCTTAAAGCTAAGCTGGCGTAGATTCCATAGGTTACAACTGATAGGACGCTAAAAGAGCTACCTCTAATGCCTCAAACGGTAGCAGTTTTTATGTTGGTGCACAACGGCATTTACTAATGTTTACACTTGTACTATTGAGCTTTATCAACTAGAAACAACCGGGGGATTGTTTGTTTTACGTCCTAATCTTGGAGATTACAGTACTATAATTACTGACATCTGTCAGAACGCGAAGAGTTGTTTATAATGCCTATTAGCTCTAACAATTACGAACCAGTAACAATTTATTTCCTTCCCCGGCTCTTAAAGCTAAGCTGGCGTAGATTCCATAGGTTACAACTGATAGGACGCTAAAAGAGCTACCTCTAATGCCTCAAGCTGTAGCAGTTTTATATGTTGGTGCACATCGGCATTTACAAATGTTTACACTTGTACTATTGAGCTTTATCAACTAGAAACAACCGGGGGATTGTTTGTTTTACGTTCTAATCTTGGAGATTACAGTACTATAATTACTTACATCTGTCAGATCGCGAAGAGTTATTTATAATGCCTATTAGCTCTAACAATTACGAACCAGTTACAATTTATTTCCTTTCCCGGCTCTTAAAGCTAAGCTGGCGTAGATTCCATAGGTTACAACTGATAGGACGCTAAAAGAGCTACCTCTAATGCCTCAAACGGTAGCAGTTTTATATGTTGGTGCACATCGGCATTTACAAATGTTTACACTTGTACTATTGAGCTTTATCAACTAGAAACAACCGGGGGATTGTTTGTCTTACCTCTTAATCTTAGAGATTACAGTACTGTAATTACTGACATCTGTCAGATCGCGAAGAGTTATTTATAATGCCTATTAGCTCTAACAATTACGAACCAGTAACAATTTATTTTCTTTCCCGGCTCTTAAAGCTAAGCTGGCATAGATTCCATAGGTTACAACTGATAGGACGCTAAAAGAACTACCTCTAATGCCTCAAGCTGTAGCAGTTTTATATGTTGGTGCACATCGGCATTTACAAATGTTTACACTTGTACTATTGAGCTTTATCAACTAGAAACAACCGGGGGATTGTTTGTTTTACGTTCTAATCTTGGAGATTACAGTACTATAATTACTTACATCTGTCAGATCGCGAAGAGTTATTTATAATGCCTATTAGCTCTAACAATTACGAACCAGTTACAATTTATTTCCTTTCCCGGCTCTTAAAGCTAAGCTGGCGTAGATTCCATAGGTTACAACTGATAGGACGCTAAAAGAGCTACCTCTAATGCCTCAAACGGTAGCAGTTTTATATGTTGGTGCACATCGGCATTTACAAATGTTTACACTTGTACTATTGAGCTTTATCAACTAGAAACAACCGGGGGATTGTTTGTTTTACGTCCTAATCTTGGAGATTACAGTACTATAATTACTGACATCTGTCAGAACGCGAAGAGTTGTTTATAATGCCTATTAGCTCTAACAATTACGAACCAGTAACAATTTATTTCCTTCCCCGGCTCTTAAAGCTAAGCTGGCGTAGATTCCATAGGTTACAACTGATAGGACGCTAAAAGAGCTACCTCTAATGCCTCAAACGGTAGCAGTTTTATATGTTGGTGCACATCAGCATTTACAAATGTTTACACTTGTACTATTGAGCTTTATCAACTAGAAACAACCGGGGGATTGTTTGTCTTACCTCTTAATCTTAGAGATTACAGTACTGTAATTACTGACATCTGTCAGATCGCGAAGAGTTATTTATAATGCCTATTAGCTCTAACAATTACGAACCAGTAACAATTTATTTTCTTTCCCGGCTCTTAAAGCTAAGCTGGCTTAGATTCCATAGGTTACAACTGATAGGACGCTAAAAGAACTACCTCTAATGCCTCAAACGGTAGCAGTTTCCTATGTTGGTGCACATCGGCATTTAAAATGTTTACACCTGTGCTATTAAGCTTTAATCAACTAGAAACAACCGGGGGATTGTTTGTCTTACTTCTTAATCTTGGAGATTGTAAACTGTAATTTCTGACATCTGCCAGCTCGCGAAGAGTTATTTACAATGCCAATTAGCTCTAACAATAACGAACCAGTTTTATGTGTTGGTGCACATCGGCATTTAGAGTGTTTATACTTGTACCATTGAGCTTTAAACAAATAGAAACAACCGGGGGATGGTTTGTCTTACGTCTTATTCTTGGAGATTACAGAACTATAATTACTGACATCTGCCAGCACGCGACGAGTTATTTATAATGCCTATTAGCTATAAAAATAACGAACCAGTAACAATTTATTACCTTTCCCGCCCCTTAAAGCTAAGCTGGCTTAGATTCCAAAGGTTACAACTGCTAGTACGCTAAAAGAGCTATCTCTAATGCCTCAAACGGTAGCAGTTCCATATGTTGGTGCACATCGGCATTTACAAATGTTTCCACTTTTACTATTGAGCTCTAAACAACTGGAAACAACCGGGGGATTGTTTGTCTTACGTCTTAATCTTGGAGATTGTGAACTATAGTTACTGACATCTGCCAGCTCGCGAAAAGTTATTTATAATGCCTATTAGCTCTAACAATAACGAACCAAAGCTAAGCTGGCGTAGATTCCATAGGTTACAACTGATAGGACGCTAAAAGAGCTACCTCTAATGCCTCAAACTGTAGCAGTTTTATATGTTGGTGCACATCGGCATTTACAAATGTTTACACTTGTACTATTGAGCTTTATCAACTAGAAACAACCGGGGGATTGTTTGTCTTACGTCTTAATCTTGGAGATTACAGTACTATAATTACTTACATCTGTCAGATCGCGAAGAGTTATTTATAATGCCTATTAGCTCTAACAATTACGAACCAGTAACAATTTATTTCCTTTCCCGGCTCTTAAAGCTAAGCTGGCGTAGATTCCATAGGTTACAACTGATAGGACGCTAAAAGAGCTACCTCTAGTGCCTCAAACGGTAGCAGTTTTATATGTTGGTGCACATCGGCATTTACAAATGTTTACACTTGTACTATTGAGCTTTATCAACTAGAAACAACCGGGGGATTGTTTGTCTTACCTCTTAATCATAGAGATTACAGTACTATAATTACTGACATCTGTCAGATCGCGAAGAGTTATTTATAATGCCTATTAGCTCTAACAATTACGAACCAGTAACAATTTATTTCCTTTCCCGGCTCTTAAAGCTAAGCTGCGTAGATTCTATAGGTTACAACTGATAGGACGCTAAAAGAGCTACCTCTAATGCCTCAAACGGTAGCAGTTTTATATGTTGGTGCACATCGGCATTTACAAATGTTTACACTTGTACTATTGAGCTTTATCAACTAGAAACAAACGGGGGATTGTTTGTCTTACTTCTTAATCTTGGAGATTGTAAACTGTAATTACTGACATCTGCCAGCTTGTTAAGAGTTATTTACAATGCCTATTAGCTCTAACAATAACGAACCAGTTTTATATGTTGGTGCACATCGGCATTTAGAGTGTTTATACTTGTACCATTGAGCTTTATAGAAATAGAAACAACCGGGGGATTGTTTGTCTTACTTCTTAATCTTGGAGATTGTAAAATGTAATTACTGACATCTGCCAGCTCGCGAAGAGTTATTTATAATGCCTATTAGCTCTAACAATTACGAACCAGTAACAATTTATTTTCTTTCCCGGCTCTTAAAGCTAAGCTGGCATAGATTCCATAGGTTACAACTGATAGGACGCTAAAAGAACTACCTCTAATGCCTCAAACGGTAGCAGTTTCCTATGTTGGTGCACATCGGCATTTAAAATGTTTACACCTGTGCTATTAAGCTTTAATCAACTAGAAACAACCGGGGGATTGTTTGTCTTACTTCTTAATCTTGGAGATTGTAAACTGTAATTTCTGACATCTGCCAGCTCGCGAAGAGTTATTTACAATGCCAATTAGCTCTAACAATAACGAACCAGTTTTATGTGTTGGTGCACATCGGCATTTAAAGTGTTTATACTTGTACCATTGAGCTTTAAACAAATAGAAACAACCGGGGGATGGTTTGTCTTACGTCTTATTCTTGGAGATTACAGAACTATAATTACTGACATCTGCCAGCACGCGACGAGTTATTTATAATGCCTATTAGCTATAAAAATAACGAACCAGTAACAATTTATTACCTTTCCCGCCTCTTAAAGCTAAGCTGGCGTAGATTCCATAGGTTACAACTGATAGGACGCTAGAAGAGCTACCTCTAATGCCTCAAACGGTAGCAGTTTTATGTCGGTGCACATCGGCATTTACAAATGTTTCCACTTTTACTATTGAGCTCTAAACAACTGGAAACAACCTGGGGATTGTTTGTCTTACTTCTTAATCTTGGAGATTGTAAACTATAATTACTGACATCTGCCAGCACGCGACGAGTTATTTATAATGTCTAATAGCTCTAACAATTACGAACCAGTAACAATTTATTACCTTTCCAGGCTCTTAAAGCTAAGCTGGCGTAGATTCCATAGGTTACAACTGCTAGGACGCTAAAAGAGCTACCTCTAATGCCTCAAACGGTAACAGTTTCATATGTTGGTGCACATCGGCATTTACAAATGTTTACACTTCTACTATTGAGCTTTTTCAAGTAGAAACAACTGGGGGATTGTTTGTCTTACCTCTTAATCTTGGAGATTACAGTACTATAATTACTGACATCTGTCAGATCGCGAAGAGTCATTTATAATGCCTATTAGCTCTAACAATTACGAACCAGTAACAATTTATTACCCTTCCCGGCTCTTAAAGATAAGCTGGCGTAGATTTCAAAGGTTACAACTGCTAGTACGCTAAAAGAGCTACCTCTAATGCCTCAAGCGGTAGCAGTTTCATATGTTGGTGCACATCGGCATTTACAAATGTTTACTCCTCTACTATTGAGCTTTATCAACCTGAAGCAACCGGGGGATTGTTTGTCTTACCTCTTAATCTTGGAGATTACAGTACTATAATTACTGACGTCTGTCAGATCGCGAAGAGTTCTTTATAATGCCTATTAGCTCTAACAATTACGAACCAGTAACAATTTATTACGTTTTCCGGCTCTTAAAGATAAGCTGGCTTAGATTCCAAAGGTTACAACTGCTAGTACGCTAAAAGAGCTACCTCTAATGCCTCAAACGGTAGCAGTTCCATATGTTGGTGCACATCGGCATTTACAAATGTTTACACTTGTACTATTGAACTTTATCAACTAGAAACAACCGGGTGCTTGTTTGTCTTACGTCTTAATTTTAGAGATTACAGTACTATAATTACTGACACCTGCCAGGTTGCGAAGAGTTATTTATAGCGCGTAATAGCTCTAACAATTTCGAACCAGTAACAATTTATTATCTTTCCCATCTCTTAAAGTTAAGCTGGCGTAGATTCCATAGGTTACAACTGATAGGACGCTAAAAGAGCTTCCTCTAATGCCTCAAACGGTAGCAGTTTTATGTATTGGTGCACATCAGCATTTAAAATGTCTACACTTGTGCTATTAAGCTTTAAACAACTAGAAACAACCGGGGGATTGTTTGTCTTACTTCTTAATCTTGGAGATTGTAAACAATAATTACTGACATCTGCCAGCTCGCAAAGAGTTATTTTTAATGCCTATTAGCTCTAACAATAACGAACAAGTAACAATTTATTACCTTTCCCGGCTCTTAAATCTTAGCTGGCGTAGATTCCATAGGTTACAACTGATAGGACGCTAGAAGAGCTACCTCTAATGCCTCAAACGGTAGCAGTTTTATGTGTTGGTGCACATCGGCATTTCAAATGTTTGCACTTTTGCTATTAAGCTTTAAACGACTAGAAACAACCGGGGGATTGTTTGCCTTACTGCTTAATGTTGGAGATTGTAAACTATAATTACTGACACCTGCCAGCTCGCGAAGACTTATTTATAATGCCTATTAGCTCTAACAATAACTAACCAGATTTATGTGTTGGTGCACATCGGCATTTAGAGTGTTTATACTTGTACCGTTGAGCTTTAAACAACTAGAAACAACCGGGGGATTGTTTGCCTTACTGCTTAATGTTGGAGATTGTAAACTATAATTACTGACACCTGCCAGCTCGCGAAGACTTATTTATAATGCCTATTAGCTCTAACAATAACGAACCAGTTTTATATGTTGGTGCACATCGGCATTTACAAATGTTTACACTTGTACTATTGAGCTTTATCAACTAGAAATAACCGGGGGATTGTTTGTCTTACGTCTTAATCTTGGAGATTACAGTACTATAATTACTTACATCTGTCAGATCGCGAAGAGTTATTTATAATGCCTATTAGCTCTAACAATTAAGAACCAGTTACAATTTATTTCCTTTCCCGGCTCTTAAAGCTAAGCTGGCGTAGATTCCATAGGTTACAACTGATAGGACGCTAAAAGAGCTACCTCTAGTGCCTCAAACGGTAGCAGTTTTATATGTTGGTGCACATCGGCATTTACAAATGTTTACACTTGTACTATTGAGCTTTATCAACTAGAAACAACCGGGATTGTTTGTCTTACCTCTTAATCTTAGAGATTACAGTACTATAATTACTGACATCTGTCAGATCGCGAAGAGTTATTTATAATGCCTATTAGCTCTAACAATTACGAACCTGTAACAATTTATTTCCTTTCCCGGCTCTTAAAGCTAAGCTGCGTAGATTCTATAGGTTACAACTGATAGGACGCTAAAAGAGCTACCTCTAATGCCTCAAACGGTAGCAGTTTTATATGTTGGTGCACATCGGCATTTACAAATGTTTACACTTGTACTATTGAGCTTTATCAACTAGAAACAAACGGGGGATTGTTTGTCTTACTTCTTAATCTTGGAGATTGTAAACTGTAATTACTGACATCTGGCAGCTTGTTAAGAGTTATTTACAATGCCTATTAGCTCTAACAATAACGAACCAGTTTTATATGTTGGTGCACATCGGCATTTAGAGTGTTTATACTTGTACCATTGAGCTTTATACAAATAGAAACAACCGGGGGATTGTTTGTCTTACTTCTTAATCTTGGAGATTGTAAAATGTAATTACTGACATCTGCCAGCTCGCGTAGAGTTATTTATAATGCCTATTAGCTCTAACAATTACGAACCAGTAACAATTTATTTTCTTTCCCGGCTCTTAAAGCTAAGCTGGCATAGATTCCATAGGTTACAGCTGATAGGACGCTAAAAGAACTACCTCTAATGCCTCAAACGGTAGCAGTTTCCTATGTTGGTGCACATCGGCATTTAAAATGTTTACACCTGTGCTATTAAGCTTTAATCAACTAGAAACAACCGGGGGATTGTTTGTCTTACTTTTTAATCTTGGAGATTGTAAACTGTAATTTCTGACATCTGCCAGCTCGCGAAGAGTTATTTACAATGCCAATTAGCTCTAACAATAACGAACCAGTTTTATGTGTTGGTGCACATCGGCATTTAGAGTGTTTATACTTGTACCATTGAGCTTTAAACAAATAGAAACAACCGGGGGATGGTTTGTCTTACGTCTTATTCTTGGAGATTACAGAACTATAATTACTGACATCTGCCAGCACGCGACGAGTTATTTATAATGCCTATTAGCTATAAAAATAACGAACCAGTAACAATTTATTACCTTTCCCGCCTCTTAAAGCTAAGCTGGCGTAGATTCCATAGGTTACAACTGATAGGACGCTAGAAGAGCTACCTCTAATGCCTCAAAAGGTAGCAGTTTTATGTCGGTGCACATCGGCATTTACAAATGTTTCCACTTTTACTATTGAGCTCTAAACAACTGGAAACAACCTGGGGATTGTTTGTCTTACTTCTTAATCTTGGAGATTGTAAACTATAATTACTGACATCTGCCAGCTCGCGAAGAGCTATTTATAATGCCTATTAGCTCTAACAATAATTAACCAGTTTAATGTGTTGGTGCACATCGGCATTTAGAGTGTTTATACATGTACCATTGAGCTTTAAACAACTAGAAACAACCGGGCGATTGTTTGTCTTACTTCTTAATCTTGGAGATTACAGAATTATAATTACTGACATCTGCCAGCACGCGACGAGTTATTTATAATGACTATTAACTATAAAAATAACGAACCAGTAACAATTTATTACCTTTCCCGCCACTTAAAGCTAAGCTGGTGTAGATTCCATAGGTTACAACCGATAGGACGCTAGAAGAGCTACCTCTAATGCCTCAAACGGTAGCAGTTTTATGTGTTGGTGCACATCGGCATTTACAAATGTTTACACCTCTACTATTGAGCTTTATCAACTAGAAGCAACCGAGGGATTGTTTGTCTTACTTCTTAATCTTGGAGATTCTAAACTACAATTACTGACATCTGCCAGCACGCGACGAGTTATTTATAATGTCTAATAGCTCTAACAATTACGAACCAGTAACAATTTATTACCTTTCCAGGCTCTTAAAGCTAAGCTGGCGTAGATTCCATAGGTTACAACTGCTAGGACGCTAAAAGAGCTACCTCTAATGCCTCAAACGGTAACAGTTTCATATGTTGGTGCACATCGGCATTTACAAATGTTTACACTTCTACTATTGAGCTTTTTCAAGTAGAAACAACTGGGGGATTGTTTGTCTTACCTCTTAATCTTGGAGATTACAGTACTATAATTACTGACATCTGTCAGATCGCGAAGAGTCATTTATAATGCCTATTAGCTCTAACAATTACGAACCAGTAACAATTTATTACCCTTCCCGGCTCTTAAAGATAAGCTGGCGTAGATTTCAAAGGTTACAACTGCTAGTACGCTAAAAGAGCTACCTCTAATGCCTCAAGCGGTAGCAGTTTCATATGTTGGTGCACATCGGCATTTACAAATGTTTACTCCTCTACTATTGAGCTTTATCAACCTGAAGCAACCGGGGGATTGTTTGTCTTACCTCTTAATCTTGGAGATTACAGTACTATAATTACTGACGTCTGTCAGATCGCGAAGAGTTCTTTATAATGCCTATTAGCTCTAACAATTACGAACCAGTAACAATTTATTACGTTTTCCGGCTCTTAAAGATAAGCTGGCTTAGATTCCAAAGGATACAACTGCTAGTACGCTAAAAGAGCTACCTCTAATGCCTCAAACGGTAGCAGTTCCATATGTTGGTGCACATCGGCATTTACAAATGTTTACACTTGTACTATTGAACTTTATCAACTAGAAACAACCGGGTGCTTGTTTGTCTTACGTCTTAATTTTAGAGATTACAGTACTCTAATTACTGACACCTGCCAGGTTGCGAAGAGTTATTTATAGCGCGTAATAGCTCTAACAATTTCGAACCAGTAACAATTTATTATCTTTCCCATCTCTTAAAGTTAAGCTGGCGTAGATTCCATAGGTTACAACTGATAGGACGCTAAAAGAGCTTCCTCTAATGCCTCAAACGGTAGCAGTTTTATGTATTGGTGCACATCAGCATTTAAAATGTCTACACTTGTGCTATTAAGCTTTAAACAACTAGAAACAACCGGGGGATTGTTTGTCTTACTTCTTAATCTTGGAGATTGTAAACAATAATTACTGAGATCTGCCAGCTCGCAAAGAGGTATTTTTAATGCCTATTAGCTCTAACAATAACGAACAAGTAACAATTTATTACCTTTCCCGGCTCTTAAATCTTAGCTGGCGTAGATTCCATAGGTTACAACTGATAGGACGCTAGAAGAGCTACCTCTAATGCCTCAAACGGTAGCAGTTTTATGTGTTGGTGCACATCGGCATTTCAAATGTTTGCACTTTTGCTATTAAGCTTTAAACGACTAGAAACAACCAGGGGATTGTTTGCCTTACTGCTTAATGTTGGAGATTGTAAACTATAATTACTGACACCTGCCAGCTCGCGAAGACTTATTTATAATGCCTATTAGCTCTAACAATAACGAACCAGATTTATGTGTTGGTGCACATCGGCATTTAGAGTGTTTATACTTGTACCATTGAGCTTTAAACAACTAGAAACAACCGGGGAATTGTTTGTCTTACTTCTTATTCTTGGAGATTACAGAACTATAATTACTGACATCTGCCAGCACGCGACGAGTTATTTGTAATGCCTATTAGCTCTAACAATTACGAACCAGTAACAATTTATTTCCTTTCCCGGCTCTTAAAGTTAAGCTGGCGTAGATTCCATAGGTTACAACTGATAGGACGCTAAAAGAGCTACCTCTAATGCCTCAAACGGTAGCAGTTTTATTTGTTGCTGCACATCGGCATTTACAAATGTTTACACTTGTACTATTGAGCTTTATCAACTAGAAACAACCGGGGGATTGTTTGTCTTACCTCTTAATCTTAGAGATTACAGTACTATAATTACTGACATCTGTCAGATCGCGAAGAGTTATTTATAATGCCTATTAGCTCTAACAATTACGAACCAGTAACAATTTATTTCCTTTCCCGGCTCTTAAAGATAAGCTGGCGTAGATTCCAAAGGTTACAACTGTTAGGAGGCTAAAAGAGCTATCTCTAATGCCTCAAACGGTCGCAGTTCCATATATTGGTGCACATCGGCATTTACAAATGTTTACACTTGTACTATTGAGCTTTATCAACTAGAAACAACCGGGGGATTGTTTGTCTTACTTCTTAATCTTTGAGATTGTGAACTATAGTTACTGACATCTGCCAACTCGCGAAGAGTTATTTATAATGCATATTAGCTCTGACAATTACGAACCAGTAACAATTTATTACCTTTTCCGGCTCTTAAAGATAAGCTGGCGTAGATTCCATAGGTTACAACTGATACGACTCTAAAAGACCTACCTCTAATGCCTCAAACGGTAGCAGTTTTATGTGTTGGTGCACATCGGCATTTACAAATATTTACACTTGTACTATTGAGCTTTATCAATTAGAAACAACCGGGGGATTGTTTGTCTTACCTCTTAATCTTGGAGATTACAGTACTATAATTACTGACATCTGTCAGATCGCGAAGAGTTATTTATAATGCCTATTAGCTATAAAAAAAACGAACCAGTAACAATTTATTACCTTTCCCGCCTCTTAAAGCTAAGCTGGCGTAGATTCCATAGGTTACAGCAGATAGGACGCTAGAAGAGCTATCTCTAATGATTCAAACGGTAGCAGTTTTATTTGTCGGTGCACATCGGCATTTACAAATGTTTCAACTTGTACTATTGAGCTCTAAACAACTTGAAACAACCGGGGGATTGTTTGTCTTACCTCTTAATCTTGGAGATTACAGTACTATGATTACTGACATCTGCCAGCTCGGGAAGAGTTATTAATAATGCCTAATAGCTCTTACAATTACGAACCAGTAACAATTTATTACCTTTCCCGGCTCTTAAAGCTAAGCTGGCGTAGATTCCATAGATTACAACTGATAGGACGCTAAAAGAGCTACCTCTAATGCCTCAAACGGTGGCAGTTTTATATGTCGGTGTACAACGGCATTTACAAATGTTTACATTTGTGCTATTAAGCTTTAAACAACTAGAAACAACCGGGGGATTGTTTGTCTTACTTCTTAATCTTTGAGATTGTGAACTATAATTACTGACATCTGCCAACTTGCGAAGAGTTATTTATAATGCATATTAGCTCTAACAATTACGAGCCAGTAACAATTTATTACCTTTTCCGGCTCTTAAAGATAAGCTGGCGTAGATTCCAAAGGTTACAACTGTTAGGAGGCTAAAAGAACTATCTCTAATGCCTCAAACGGTCGCAGTTCCATATAATGGTGCACATCGGCATTTACAAATGTTTACACTTGTACTATTGAGCTTTATCAACTAGAAACAACCGGGGGATTGTTTGTCTTACTTCTTAATCTTTGAGATTGTGAACTATAATTACTGACATCTGCCAACTCGCGAAGAGTTATTTATAATGCATATTAGCTCTAACAATTACGAACCAGTAACAATTTATTACCTTTTCCGGCTCTTAAAGATAAGCTGGCATAGATTCCATAGGTTACAACGGATACGACGCTAAAAGAGCTACCTTTAATGCCTCAAACGGTAGCAGTTTTATGTGTTGGTGCACATCGGCATTTACAAATATTTACACTTGTACTATTGAGTTTTATCAATTAGAAACAACCGGGGGATTGTTTGTCTTACCTCTTAATCTTGGAGATTACAGTACTATAATTACTGACATCTGTCAGATCGCGAAGAGTTATTTATAATGCCTCTTAGCGCTAACAATTACGAACCAGAAACCATTTATTTCCTTTCCCGGCTCTTAGGGCTAAGCTGGCGTAGATTCCATAGGTTACAACTGATAGGACGCTAAAAGAGCTACCTCTAATGCCTCAAACGGTAGCAGTTTTATATGTTGGTGCACATCGGCATTTACAAATGTTTACACTTGTACTATAGAGCTTTATCAACTAGAATCAACCAGGGGTTTGTTTGTCTTACCTCTTAATGTTAGAGATTACAGTACTATAATTACTGACATCTGTCAGATCGCTAAGAATTATTTATAATGCCTATTAGCTCTAACAATTACGAACCAGTAACAATTTATTTCCTTTCCCGGCTCTTAAAGCTAAGCTGGCGTAGATTCCATAGGTTACAACTAATAGGACGCTAAAAGAGCTACCTCTAATGCCTCAAACGGTAGCAGTTTTATATGTTGGTGCACATCGGCTTTTACAAATGTTTACACTTGTACTATTGAGCTTTATCAACTAGAAACAACCGGGGGATTGTTTGTCTTACCTCTTAATCTTAGAGATTACAGTACTATAATTACTGATATCTGTCAGATCGCGAAGAGTTATTTATATTGCGTATTAGCTCTAACAATTACGAACCAGTAACAATTTATTTCCTTTCCCGGCTCTTAAAGCTAAGCTGGCGTAGATTCCATAAGTTACAACTGTTAGGACGCTAAAAGAGCTACCTCTAATGCCTCAAACGGTAGCAGTTTCCTATGTTGGTGCACATCGACATTTAAAATGTTTACACCTGTGCTATTAAGCTTTAATCAACTAGAAACAACCGGGGGATTGTTTGTCTTACTTCTTAATCTGGGAGATTGTAAACTGTAATTACTGACATCTGCCAGCTCGCGAAGAGTTATTTATAATGCCTATTAGCTCTAACAATAACGAACCAGTTTTATGTGTTGGTGCACATCGGCATTTAAAATGTATACACTTGTGCTATTAAGCTTTAAACAACTAGAAACAACCGGGGGAAGGTTTGTCTTACTTCTTAATCTTGGAGATTGTAAACTATAATTACTGACATCTGCCAGCTCGCGAAGAGTTATTTATAATGCCTATTAGCTCTAACAATAACGAACCAGTTTTATGTGTTGGTGCACATCGGCATTTAGAGTGTTTATACTTGTACCATTGAGCTTTAAACAGCTAGAAACAACCGGGGGATTGTTTGTCTTACTTCTTATTCTTGGAGATTACAGAACTATAATTACTGACATCTGCCAGCACGCGACGAGTTATTTATAATGCCTATTAGCTATAAAAATAACGAAACAGTAACAATTTATTTCCTTTCCCTGCTCTTAAAGCTAAGCTGGCGTAGATTCTATAGGTTACAACTGATAGGACGCTAAAAGAGCTACCTCTAATGCCTCAAACGGTAGCAGTTTCCTATGTTGGTGTACATCGGCATTTAAAATGTTTACACCTGTGCTATTAAGCTTTAAACAACTAGAAACAACCATGGGATTGTTTGTCTTACTTCTTAATCTTGGAGATTGTAAACTGTAATTACTGACATCTGCCAGCTCGCGAAGAGTTATTTACAATGCCTATTAGCTCTAACAATAACGAACCAGTTTTATGTGTTGGTGCACATCGGCATTTAAAATGTTTACACATGTGCTATTAAGCTTTAAACAACTTGAAACAACCGGGGGAATGTTTGTCTTACTTCTTAATCTTGGAGATTGTAAACTATAATTACTGACATCTGCCAGCTCGCGAAGAGTTATTTATAATGCCTATTAGCTCTAACAATAACCAACCAGGTTTATGTGTTGGTGCACATCGGCATTTAGAGTGTTTATACTTGTACCATTGAGCTTTAAACAGCTAGAAACAACCGGGGGATTGTTTGTCTTACTTCTTATTCTTGGAGATTACAGAACTATAATTACTGACATTTGCCAGCACGTGACGAGTTATTTATAATGCCTATTAGCTCTGAAAATAACGAACCAGTAACAATTTATTTTATTTCCCGGCTCTTAAAGCTAAGCTGGCGTAGATTCCATAGGTTACAACAGATAGGTCGTTAGAAGAGCTACCTCTAATGCCTCAAACGGTGGCAGTTTTATATGTCGGTGTACATCTGCATTTACAAATGCTTACATTTGTGCTATTAAGCTTTAAACAACTAGAAACAACCGGGGGATTGTTTGTCTTACTTCTTAATCTTTGAGATTGTGAACTATAATTACTGACATCTGCCAACTCGCGAAAAGTTATTTATAATGCATATTAGCTCTAACAATTACGAACCAGTAACAATTTATTACGTTTCCCGGCTCTTAAAGATAACTGGCGTAGATTCCATAGGTTTCAACTGATACGACGCTAAAAGAACTATCTCTAATGCCTCAGACGGTAGCAGTTCCATATATTGGTGCACATCGGCATTTACAAATGTTTACACTTGTACTATTGAGTTTTATCAACTAGAAACAACCGGGGGATTGTTTGTCTTACGTCTTAATTTTAGAGTTACAGTACTCTAATTACTGACAACTGTCAGATCGCGAAGAGATATTTATAATGCCTATTAGCTCTAACAATTACGAACCAGTAACAATTTATTACGTTTCCCGGCACTTAAAGATAAGCTGGCGTAGATTCCATAGGTTTCAACTGATACGGCGCTAAAAGAGCTATCTTTAATGCCTCAAACGGTAGCAGTTTTATGTGTTGGTGCACATCGGCATTTACAAATATTTACACTTGTACTATTGAGCTTTATAAATCAGAAACAACCGGGGGATTGTTTGTCTTACCTCTTAATCTTGGAGAATACAGTACTATAATTACTGACATCTGTCAGATCGCGAAGAGTTATTTATAATGCCTCTTAGCTCTAACAATTACGAACCAGTAACAATTTATTTCCTTTCCCGGCTCTTAAAGCTAAGCTGGCGTAGATTCCATAGGTTAGAACTTATAGGACGCTAAAAGAGCTACTCCTAATGCCTCAAACCGTAGATGTTTTAAATGTTGGTGCACATCGGCATTTACAAATGTTTACACTTGTACTATTGAGGTTTATCAACTAGAAACAACCGGGGGATTGTTTGTCTTACGTCTTAATCTTGGAGATTACAGTACTTTAATTACTGACATATGTCAGATCGAGAAGAGTTATTTATAATGCCTCTTAGCTCTAACAATTACGAACCAGTAACCATTTATTTCCTTTCCCGGCTCTTAAAGCTAAGCTGGCGTAGATTCCATAGGTTACAACTGATAGGACGCTAAAAGAGCTACCTCTAATGCCTCAAACGGTAGCAGTTTTAAATGCTGGTGCACATCGGCATTTACAAATGTTAGACTTGTACTATTCAGCTTTATCAACTAGAAACAACCGGGGGATTGTTTGTCTTACTTCTTAATCTTGGAGATTGTAAACTGTAATTACTGACATCTGCCAGCTCCCGAAGAGTTATTTACAATGCCTATTAGCTCTAACAATAACGAACCAGTTTTATGTGTTGGTGCACATCGGCATTTAGAGTGTTTATACTTGTACCATTGAGCTTTAAACAACTAGAAACAACCGGGTGATTGTTTGTCTTACTTCTTATTATTGGAGATTACAGAACTATAATTACTGACATCTGCCAGCACGCGACGAGTTATTTATAATGCCTATTAGCTATAAAAATAACGAACCAGTAACAATTTATTACCTTTCCCGCCTCTTAAAGCTAACCTGGCGTAGATTCCATAGGTTACAACTGATAGGACGCTAGTAGAGCTACCTCTAATGCCTCAAACGGTGGCAGTTTTATATGTCGGTGTAAATAGGCTTTTACAAATGTTTACACTTGTGCTATTAAGCTTTAAACAACTAGAAACAACCGGGGGATTGTTTGTCTTACTTCTTATTCTTTGAGATTGTGAATTATAATTACTGACATCTCCCAACTCGCGAAGAGTTATTTATAATGCATATTAGCTCTAACAATTACGAACTAGTAACAATTTATTATTTTTTCCGGCTCTTAAAGATAAGCTGGCGTAGATTCCAAAGGTTACAACTGTTAGGACTCTGAAAAGAACTATCTCTAATGCCTCAAACGGTAGCAGTTCCATATATTGGTGCACATCGGCAATTACAAATGTTTACACTTGTACTATTGAGCTTTATCAACTAGAAACAACCTGGGGGATTGTTTGTCTTACTTCTTAATCTTTGAGATTGTGAACTATAATTACTGACATCTGCCAACTCGCGAAGAGTTGTTTATAATGCATATTAGCTCTAACAATTACGAACCAGTAACAATTTATTACCTTTCCCGGCTCTTAAAGATAAGCTGGCGTAGATTCCATAGGTTACAACTGATACGACGCTAAAAGAGCTATCTTTAATGTCTCAAACGGTAGCAGTTTTATGTGTAGGTGCACATCGGCATTTACAAATATTTACACTTGTACTATTGAGCTTTATCAATTAGAAACAACCGGGGGATTGTTTGTCTTACCTCTTAATCTTGGAGATTACAGTACTATAATTACTGACATCTGTCAGATCGCGAAGAGTTATTTATAATGCCTCTTAGGTCTAACAATTACGAACCAGTAACCATTTATTTCCTTTCCCGGCTCTTAAAGCTAATCTGGCGTAGATTCCATAGGTTACAACTGATAGGACGCTAAAAGAGCTACCTCTAATGCCTCAAACGGTAGCAGTTTTATATGTTGGTGCACATCGGCATTTACAAATGTTTACACTTGTACTATTGAGCTTTATCAACTAGAAACAACCAGGGGTTTGTTTGTCTTACCTCTTAATGTTAGAGATTACAGTACTATAATTACTGACATCTGTCAGATCGCTAAGAGTTATTTATAATGCCTATTAGCTCTAACAATTACGAACCAGTAACAATTTATTTCCTTTCCCGGCCCTTAAAGCTAAGCTGGCGTAGATTCCATAGGTTACAACTGATAGGACGCTAAAAGAGCTACCTCTAATGCCTCAAACGGTAGCAGTTTTATATGTTGGTGCACATCGGCTTTTACAAATGTTTACACTTGTACTATTGAGCTTTATCAACTAGAAACAACCGGGGGATTGTTTGTTTTACGTCTTAATATTGGAGATTACAGTACTATAATTACTGACATCTGTCAGATCGCGAAGAGTTGTTTATAATGCCTATTAGCTCTAACAATTACGAACCAGTAACAATTTATTTCCTTTCCCGGCTCTTAAAGCTAAGCTGGCGTAGATTCCATAGGTTACAACTGATAGGACGCTAAAAGAGCTACCTCTAATGCCTCAAACGGTAGCAGTTTTATATGTTGGTGCACATCGGCATTTACAAATGTTTACACTTGTACTATTGAGCTTTATCAACTAGAAACAACAGGGGGATTGTTTGTCTTACTTCTTAATCTTAGAGATTACAGTACTATAATTACTGACATCTGTCAGATCGCGAAGAGTTATTTCTAATGCCTATTAGCTCTAACAATTACGAACCAGTAACAATTTATTTCCTTTCCCGGCTCTTAAAGCTAAGCTTGCGTAGATTCCATAGGTTACAACTGTTAGGACGCTAAAAGAGCTACCTCTAATGCCTCAAACGGTAGCAGTTTCCTATGTTGGTGCACATCGACATTTAAAATGTTTACACCTGTGCTATTAAGCTTTAATCAACTAGAAACAACCGGGGGATTGTTTGTCTTACTTCTTAATCTTGGAGATTGTAAACTGTAATTACTGACATCTGCCAGCTCGCGAAGAGTTATTTATAATGCCTATTAGCTCTAACAATAACGAACCAGTTTTATGTGTTGGTGCACATCGGCATTTAGAGTGTTTATACTTGTACCATTGAGCTTTAAACAGCTAGAAACAACCGGGGGATTGTTTGTCTTACTTCTTATTCTTGGAGATTACAGAACTATAATTACTGACATCTGCCAGCACGCGACGAGTTATTTATATTGCCTATTAGCTATAAAAATAACGAAACAGTAACAATTTATTTCCTTTCCCGGCTCTTAAAGCTAAACTGGCGTAGATTCTATAGGTTACAACTGATAGGACGCTAAAAGAGCTACCTCTAGTGCCTCAAACGGTAGCAGTTTCCTATGTTGGTGTACATCGGAATTTAAAATGTGTACACTTGTGCTATTAAGCTTTAAACAACTAGAAACAACCGGGGGATTGTTTGTCTTACTTCTTAATCTTGGAGATTGTAAACTGTAATTACTGACACCTGCCAGCTCGCGAAGAGTTATTTACAATGCCTATTAGCTCTAACAATAACGAACCAGTTTTATGTGTTGGTGCACATCGGCATTTAAAATATTTACACATGTGCTATTAAGCTTTAAACAACTTGAAACAACCGGGGGAATGTTTGTCTTACTTCTTAATCTTGGAGATTGTAAACTATAATTACTGACATCTGCCAGCTCGCGAAGAGTTATTTATAATGCCTATTAGCTCTAACAATAACGAACCCGTTTTATGTGTTGGTGCACATCGGCATTTAAAATGTTTACACTTGTGCTATTAAGCTTTAAACAACTTGAAACAACCGGGGGAATGTTTGTCTTACTTCTTAATCTTGGAGATTGTAAACTGTAATTACTGACATCTGCCAGCTCGCGAAGAGTTATTTATAATGCCTATTAGCTCTAACAATAACGAACCAGTTTTATGTGTTGGTGCACATCGGCATTTAAAATGTTTACACATGTGCTATTAAGTTTTAAACAACTTGAAACAATCAGGGGAATGTTTGTCTTACCTCTTAATCTTAGAGATTACAGTACTATAATTACTGACATCTGTCAGATCGCGAAGAGTTATTTATAATGCTTATTAGCTCTAACAATTACGAACCAGTAACAATTTATGTCCTTTCCCGGCTCTTAAAGCTAAGCTGGCGTAGATTCCATAGGTTACAACTGCTGGGACGCTAAAAGAGCTACCTCTAATGCCTCAAACGGTAGCAGTTTCCTATGTTGGTGCACATCTGCATTTAAAATTTTTACACTTGTGCTATTAAGCTTTAAACAACTAGAAACAACCGGGGGATTGTTTGTCTTACTTCTTAATCTTGGAGATTGTAAACTGTAATTACTGACCCCTGCCAGGTTGCGAAGAGTTATTTATAATGTCTATTAACTCTAACAATTACTAACCAGTAACAATTTGTTTCCTTTCCCGGCTCTTAAAGCTAAGCTGGCGTAGATTCCATAGGTTACAACTGCTAGGACGCTAGAAGAGCTACCTCTAGTGCCTCAAACGGTAGCAGTTTTATGTGTTGGTGCCCATCGGCATTTAAAATGTTTACACTTGTGCTATTAAGCTTTAAACAACTAGAAATAACCGGGGGATTGTTTGTCTTACTTCTTAGTCTTGGAGATTGTAAACTATAATTACTGACATCTGCCAGCTCGCGAAGAGCTATTTATAATGCCTATTAGCTCTAACAATAACGAACCAGTTTTATGTGTTGGTGCACATCGGCATTTAGAATGTTTATACTTGTACCATTGAGCTTTAAACAACTAGAAACAACCGGGGGATTGTTTGTCTTACTTCTTATTCTTGGAGATTACAGAACTATAATTACTGACATCTGCCAGCACGCGACGAGTTATTTATAATGCCTATTAGCTAGAAAAATAACGTACCAGTAACAATTTATTACCTTTCCCGCCTCTTAAAGCTAAGCTGGCGTAGATTCCATAGGTTACAACTGATAGGACGCTAGAAGAGCTACCTCTAGTGCCTCAAACGGTAGCAGTTTTATATGTCGGTGCACATCGGCATTTACAAATGTTTCCACTTTTACTGTTGAGCTCTAAACAACTGGAAACAACCGGGGGATTGTTTCTCTTACGTCTTAATCTTGGAGATTACAGTACTATGATTACTGACATCTGCCAGCTCGCGAAGAGTTATTTATAATGTCTAATAGCTCTAACAATTACGAACCAGTAACAATTTATTACCTTTCCAGGCTCTTAAAGCTAAGCTGGCGTAGATTCCATAGGTTACAACTGCTAGGACGCTTAAAGAGCTACCTCTAATGCCTCAAACGGTAACAGTTCCATATGTTGGTGCACATCGGCATTTACAAATGTTTACACTTGTACTATTGAAATTTATCAAATAGAAACAAGCGGTGGGTTGTTTGTCTTAAGTCTTAATCTTAGAGATTACAGTACTCTAATTGCTGACCCCTGCCAGGTTGCAAAGAGTTATTTATAATGCCTATTAGCTCTAACAATTACGAACCAGTAACAATTTATTACGTTTCCCGCCTTTTAAAGCTAAGCTGGCGTAGATTCCATAGGTTACAGCTGATAGGACGCTAGAAGAGCTATCTCTAATGCCTCAAACGGTAGCAGTTTTATATGTCGGTGCACATCGGCATTTACAAATGATTCCACTTGTACTATTGAGCTCTAAACAACTGGAAACAACCGGGGGATAGTTTGTCTTACTTCTTAATCTTGGAGATTACAGTACTATGATTACTGACATCTGCCAGCCAGCGAAGAGTTATTTTTAATGTCTAATAGCTCTAACAATTACGAACCAGTAACAATTTATTACCTTTCCAGGCTCTTAAAGCTAAGCTGGCGTAGATTCCATAGGTTACAACTGCTAGGACGCTAAAAGAGCTACTCTAATGCCTCAAACGGTAACAGTTCCATATGTTGGTGCACATCGGCATTTACAAATGTTTACACTTTTACTATTGAACTTTTATCAAATAGAAACAACCGGGGGATTGTTTGTCTTAAGTCTTAATCTTAGAGATTACAGTACTCTAATTACTGACCCCTGCCAGGTTGCGAAGAGTTATTTATAATGTCTATTAACTCTAATAATTACTAACCAGTAACAATTTGTTTCCTTTCCCGGCTCTAAAAAGCTAAGCTGGCGTAGATTCCATAGGTTACAACTGATAGGACGCTAGAAGAGCTACCTCTAGTGCCTCAAATGGTAGCAGTTTTATGTGTTGGTGCCCATCGGCATTTAAAATGTTTACACTTGTGCTATTAAGCTTTAAACAACTAGAAATAACCGGGGGATTGTTTGTCTTACTTCTTAGTCTTGGAGATTGTAAACTATAATTACTGACATCTGCCAGCTCGCGAAGAGTTATTTATAATGACTATTAGCTGTAACAATAACGAACCAGTTTTATGTGTTGGTGCTCATCGGCATTTAGAATGTTTATACTTGTACCATTGAGCTTTAAACAACTAGAAACAACCGGGGGATTGTTTGTCTTACTTCTTATTCTTGGAGATTACAGAACTATAATCACTGACATCTGCCAGCACGCGACGAGTTATTTATAATGCCTATTAGCTATAAAAATAACGTACCAGTAACAATTTATTACCTTTCCCGCCTCTTAAAGCTAAGCTGGCGTAGATTCCATAGGTTACAACTGATAGGACGCTAGAAGAGCTACCTCTAGTGCCTCAAACGGTAGCAGTTTTATATGTCGGTGCACATCGGCATTTACAAATGTTTCCACTTTTACTATTGAGCTCTAAACAACTGGAAACAACCGGGGGATTGTTTCTCTTACGTCTTAATCTTGGAGATTACAGTATTATAATTACTGACACCTGCCAGGTCGCGAAGAGTTATTTATAATGTCTAATAGCTCTAACAATTACGAACCAACAACAATTTATTACCTTACCAGGCTCTTAAAGCTAAGCTGGCGTAGATTCCATAGGTTACAACTGCTAGGACGCTAAAAGAGCTACCTCTAATGCCTCAAACGGTAACAGTTCCATATGTTGGTGCACATCGGCATTTACAAATGTTTACACTTGTACTATTGAACTTTATCAAATAGAAACAACCGGTGGATTGTTTGTCTTAAGTCTTAATCTTAGAGATTACAGTACTCTAATTACTGACCCCTGCCAGGTTGCAAAGAGTAATTTATAATGCCTATTAGCTCTAACAATTACGAACCAGTAACAATTTATTACGTTTCCCGGCTCTTAAAGATAAGCTGGCGTTGATTCCAAAGGTTACAACTGACAGGACGCTAGAAGAGCTACCCTTAATGCCTCAAACTATAGCAGTTTCATACGTTGGTGCACATCGGCATTTACAAATGTTTACACCTCCACTATTGAGCTTTATCAACTAGAAACAACCGGGGGATTGTTTGTCTTACCTCTTAATCTTGGAGATTATAGTACTATAATTACTGACGTCTGTCAGATTGCGAAGAGTTATCTATAATGCATATTAGCTCTAACAATTACGAACCAGTAACAATTTATTACGTTTGCCGGCTCTTCAAGATAAGCTGGCTTAGATTCCAAAGGTTACAACTGCTAGTACGCTAAAAGAGCTACCTCTAATGCCTCAAACTGTAGCAGTTCAATATGTTGGTGCACATCGGCATTTACAAATGTTTACACTTGTACTATTGAGCTTTATCAACTAGAAACAACCTGGGGATTGTTTGTCTTACGTCTTAATTTTAGAGATTACAGTACTCTAATTACTGACACCTGCCAGGTTGCGAAAAGTTATTTGTAATGCATAATAGCTCTAACAATTTCGAACCAGTAACAGTTTATTACCTTTCCCATCTCTTAAAGTTAAGCTGGCGTAGATTCCATAGGTTACAACTGATAGGACGCTAGAAGAGCTACTCTAATGCCTCAAACGGTAGCAGTTTTATGTGTTGGGCACATCGGCATTTAAAATGTTTACAGTTGTGCTATTAAGCTTTAAACAACTAGAAACAACCGGGGGATTGTTTGTCTTACTGCTTAATCTTGGAGATTGTAAACTTTAATTACTGACATCTGCCAGCTCGCGAAGAGTTATTTATAATGCCTATTAGCTCTAACAATAACGAACCAGATTTATGTGTTGGTGCACATCGGCATTTAGAGTGTTTATACTTGTACCATTGAGCTTTAAACAACTAGAAACAACCGGGGAATTGTTTGTCTTACTTCTTATTCTTTGAGATTACAGAACTATAATTACTGACATCTGCCAGCACGTGACGAGTTATTTATAATGCCTATTAGCTCTGAAAATAACGAACCAGTAACAATTTATTACCTTTCCCGGCTCTTAAAGCTAAGCTGGCGTAGATTCCATAGGTTACAACTGATAGGACGCTAGAAGAGCTAACTCTAATGCCTCAAACAGTAGCAGTTTTATGTGTTGGTGCACATCGGCATATAAAATGTTTACATTTGTGCTATTAAGCTTTAAACAACTAGAAACAACCTGGGGATTGTTTGTCTTACGTCTTAATTTTAGAGATTACAGTACTCTAATTACTGACACCTGCCAGGTTGCGAAAAGTTATTTGTAATGCGTAATAGCTCTAACAATTTCGAACCAGTAACAATTTATTACCTTTCCCATCTCTTAAAGTTAAGCTGGCGTAGATTCCATAGGTTACAACTGATAGGACGCTAGAAGAGCTACTCTAATGCCTCAAACGGTAGCAGTTTTTATGTGTTGGGCACATCAGCATTTAAAATGTTTACAGTTGTGCTATTAAGCTTTAAACAACTAGAAACAACCGGGGGATTGTTTGTCTTACTGCTTAATCTTGGAGATTGTAAACTTTAATTACTGACATCTGCCAGCTCGCGAAGAGTTATTTATAATGCCTATTAGCTCTAACAATAACGAACCAGATTTATGTGTTGGTGCACATCGGCATTTAGAGTGTTTATACTTGTTCCATTGATCTTTAAACAACTAGAAACAACCGGGGAATTGTTTGTCTTACTTCTTATTCTTGGAGATTACAGACCTATAATTACTGACATCTGCCAGCACGCGACGAGTTATTTATAATGCCTATTAGCTATAAAAATAAGTAACCAGTAACAATTTATTACATTTCCCGCCTCTTAAAGCTAAGCTGGCGTAGATTCCATAGATTACAACTGATGTTGACGCTAGAAGAGCTACTTCTAATGCCTCAAACGGTAGCAGTTTTATGTCGGTGCACATCGGCATTTACAAATGTTTCCATTTTTACTATTGAGCTCTAAACAACTGGAAACAACCTGGGGATTGTTTGTCTTACTTCTTAATCTTGGAGATTGTGAACTATAATTACTGATATCTGCCAGCTCGCGAAGAGTTATTTATAATGCCTATTTGCTCTAACATAAACGAACCAGTTTTATGTGTTGGTGCACGTCGGCATTTAAAGTGTTTACACTTGTACCATTGAGCTTTAAACAACTAGAAACAACCGGGGGATTGTTTGTCTTACTTCTTATTCTTTGAGATTACAGAACTATAATTACTGACATCTGCCAGCACGTGACGAGTTATTTATAATGCCTATTAGCTCTGAAAATAACGAACCAATAACAATTTATTACCTTTCCCGGCTCTTAACCCTAGAACGCATACATCTAAGAAAGTTATATTAACGCATATGTGGTGTCGTATACGACACCACACCTTTTTTGTTTAATGCGGCATTTTAAATTTACTATACGCTTTTTTTAATATCTGGAAGTCAATTTTGACTGCATAGATGCATATTAAAGAGCAAAATGGAAGTTAAAATTGTTAAAATATTTATTTATGAGTATGAATAAATTAATTGTTAAATCTAAAGAACTGATCAGGTACTAATATCTACGTTAAACAGTAACAAATAACTACAGTGTGATTTTTTAAAAACTCAATTGCAGCAGGCCCTGGATAGCCTGAATCAGTTGGCAGTACTGAAGTGTATCGTTGGTGATACTGCCTGTGTCAAAACTGACGCAAAACATAACCTGCTAACCTCGAATTTGACATAGACTTACAGTATCACCAACAATACATTTCAGTATTTTCAACTGATTCAGGGTATCCAGGGCCTGCTGCCATTGAGTTTTAAAAAAATCACTCGGTAGTCTCTGGTGAGCACATAAATTACGCTGCAGGTTATCAGGTTAGGTTTTGCGTCAGTTTTATTACAGACTGACGAAAAATCTAACCTGCTAACCTCGAATTTGACATAGACTTACAGTGCCACCAACATATCACTCATACATTTGAAATTCCACGGCCCGCAGAGGATCATTTTTTTTTATCTCTCGATATTTGCATCATAATCTCAAAATATTATTTAATGTCAATTGAAATTAGTTCTAATTATAAGGGTCGCCAACTCTGTTCCTTTTAGTAATTATAGTTAAAATATTATCGAGTGGCCTTTGTAATATGTTATTTTGGTTGCGTGCTCCACTCTATCTGTTCGGCGGCTCAACTATAATAGCTAACTGGCAATCCTATAAAGACAGTAGTGATAGCTATTTTAATAAATTCCACTTCGCATTACGTTACTATGAAAATTATGTACGTGAACTAACAGATGGCAAGTTGTTACTGACCAACACCTACCGAGAAAACTTGTTACGTGATTGCATAGATGGCGTCATATGCGACACCAAGTAACTACAAAATTAATTATAAAGCTTGTAACAATTTTTTGAAATTAAAAATGAAAGGGATATATTAACAATAATCTTCTGGAGAGGTACTGAAAATATGAATATGATAACATAACAGCAAATCACTAAAACCTAGATAGTTAAATAGGTGGTGTCTCATATGACGCCACCTATGCGTTCTAGGGTTAAAGCTAAGCTGGCGTAGATTCCATAGGTTACAACTGATAGGACGCTAGAAGAGCTAACTCTAATGCCTCAAACGGTAGCAGTTTTATGTGTTGGTGCACATCGGCATATAAAATGTTTACATTTGTGCTATTAAGCTTTAAAGAACTAGAAACAACCGGGGGAATGTTTGTCTTACTTCTTAATCTTGGAGATTGTAAACTATAATTACTGACATCTGCCAGCTCGCTAAGAGTTATTTATAATGCCTATTAGCTCTAACAATAACGAACCAGTTTTATGTGTTGGTGCACATTGGCATTTAGAGTGTTTATACTTGTACCATTGAGCTTTAAACAACTAGAAACGACCGGGGGATTGTTTGTCTTACTTCTTATTCTTGGAGATTACAGAACTATAATTACTGACATCTGCCAGCACGCGACCAGTTATTTATAATGCCTATTAGCTATAAAAATAACGAACTAGTAACAATTTATTACCTTTCCCGCCACTTAAAGCTAAGCTGGCGTAGATTCCATAGGTTACAACTGATAGGACGCTAGAAGAGCTACCTCTAATGCCTCAAACGGTAGCAGTTTTATATGTCGGTGCACATCTGCATTTACAAATGTTTTCACTTTTACTATTGAGCTCTAAACAACTGGAAACAACCGGGGGATTGTTTGTCTTACGTCTTAATCTTGGAGATTACAGTACTATGATTACTGACATCTGCCAGCTCGCCAAGAGTTATTAATAATGCCTAATAGCTCTAACAATTACGAACCAGTAACAATTTGTTAGCTTTCCCGGCTCTTAAAGCTAAGCTGGCGTAGATTCCATAGGTTACAACTGATAGGACGCTAGAAGAGCTACCTCTAATGCCTCAAACAGTAGCAGTTTTATGTGTTGGTGCACATCGGCATTTAAAATGTTTACACTTGTGCTATTAAGCTTTAAACAACTAGAAACAACCGGGCGATTGTTTGTCTTACTTATAAATCTTGGAGATTGTAAACTATAATTACTGACATCTGCCAGCTCGCTGCGAGTTATTTATAATGCCTTTTAGCTTTAAAAATAACGAACCAGTAACAGTTTATTACCTTTCCCGCCTCTTAAAGCTTATCTGGCGTAGATTCCATAGGTTAGAACTGCCAGGGCGCTAGGAAAACTACCTCTAATGCCTCAAACGGTAGCAGTTTTATATGTTGGTGCACATCGGCATGTAAAATGTTTACACTTGTTCTATTAAGCTTTAAACAACCGGGGGATTGTTTGTCTTACGTCTTAATCTTGGAGATTGGAGTACTATAATTACTTACATCTGCCAGCTCGGGAAGAGTTATTTATAATGCCTATTAGCTCTAACAATTGCAAACCAGTAACAATGTATTACGTTTTCCGGCTCTTATAGCTAAGCTGGCTTAGATTCCATAGGTTACAACTGCTAGGACGCTAGGAAAGCTACCTCTAATGTCTCAAACGGTAGCAGTTTTATATGTTGATGCACAATGGCATTTACAAGTGTTTACACTTGTACTATTGAACTTTAAACAACTTGAAACAACCGGTGTTTGTTTGTCTTTCATCTTAATCTTAGAGATTACAGTACTCTAATTACTGACATCTGCCAGCTTGCGAAGGGTTATTTATAATGCCTATTAGCTCTAACAATTACGAACCGGTAACATTTTAAAACGTTTCCCGCCTCTTGAAGCTAAGCTGGCGTAGACTCCATAGGTTACAGCTGCTAGGACGCTAGGAGACCTACCTCTGAATGGCTCAAACGGTAGCAGTTTTATATGTTGGTGCACATCGGCATTTACAAATGTTTACACTTGTACTATTCAGCTTTAAACAACTAGAAACAAACGGGGGATTGTTTGTCTTACGTCTTAATCTTGGAGATTACAGTAATATAATTACTGACATCTGCTAGCTCGCGAAGAGTTATTTATAATGCCTACTAGCTAGCCCGGCAAACGTTGTTCTGCCCAAAAATAATTTGTCTCTGAAACGTTTCACCACTATAGAGTTTTAATTTTATGTCATGTCCATCGTCTTGGAGTTACTGCCATTTTCGCAATCAACGTCCCAAAAAACCTCAATAACGACACCCATATCGATTGTTTAGGCTTATTTACCCCATTTTACCCAATTTTGGGCTTATATGTTCTGATATGCAAGATATCTTAAAAAAATTTAAAAAAAGAAATTTGTCAAAAAAAATTCCTAGAACCCGATTGCAGCGCCACCTACCGGGTCCAATTGTGAATCTAAACCATTCAGGGACCCACTCAAATACACACAAAAAATTTCATCAAAATCGGTCCAGCCGTTTAGGAGGAGTTCAGTGACATACACACGTACAGAAGAATTATAACGGGTGTTCATAAACAGTCGTCATCCCAGTTACTTTGAAAAACAAAATGTTATGTCTTTGATTGATTCGTGCAACACAATGAAACGTCATTGAGTACTGTCATAGCGCATTTTTTCTCAATTTTAATAGACATACGTTTCTGAAGTCAAAACCTACTGGGATGACGACTGTTTATGAACACCCGTTAAATATAAAGATATGGCTCAAAAGCCGGCCAAGTATGGATTGAAAATTTACGCCCTCTGTGACTCACAAACGTTTTATACGTATAATATGCAGGTGTATTGTGGAGCTCAACCACCTGGGCCTTACGTCATCTCTAATAGACCCTACGATATCAAAATATTGGTGGGTGGCGGGAGGGGGGGGGTGAAATTTTGGGGGACCCGCAGACGTTGTCCTGTCCGAACGTTGGTTTGCCTGCTATTAGAGGTTCAGCAAAGGTTTTTTCGATTTTCTAATTATCGATTTTTTTTCATTTTAAAATATTGGAGGCGGTGGGGGGGGGGTGAAATTTTGGGGTTATATGTTATGGTATGCGAGAAATCTTTAAAAAATTTAAAAAAAGAAATTTGTCAAAAAAAAATTAAAACAATTCCTATAACCCGACTGCAGCGCCACCTACCGGATCCAATTGTGAATCTAAACCATCCAGGGACCCACTCAAACACACACAAAAAATTTCATCAAAATCGGTCAAGCCGTTTAGGAGGAGTTCAGTCACATACACAAGTACAGAAGAATTATATATATAAAGATTAGCTCTAACAATTACGTACCAGTAACAATTTATTACGTTTCCCGGTTCTTAAAGATAAGCTGGCGTAGATTCCATAGGTTACAACTGCTAGGACGCTAGGAGGTCTACCTCTAATGTCTCAAACGGTAGCAGTTTTATATGTTGGTGCACAATGGCATTTACAAATGTTTACACTTGTACTATTGAGCTTTAAACAACTTGAAACAGCCGGGGGATTGTTTTTCTTTCGTCTTAATCTTAGAGATTACAGAACTCTAATTACTGACATCTGCCAGCTTGCGAAGGGTTATTTATAATGCCTATTAGCTCTAACAATTACGCACCAATAAGAATTTATTACGTTTCCCGGTTCTTATAGCTAAGCTGGCGTAGATTCCATAGGTTGCAACTGCTAGGACGCTAGGAGAGCTACCTCTAATGTCTCAAACGGTAGCAGTTTTATATGTTGGTGCACATCGGCATGTAAAATGTTTACACTTGTACTATTAAGCTTTAAACAACTAGAAACAACTGGGTGATTGTTTGTCTTACGTCTTAATCTTGGAGATTGCAGTACTATAATTACTGACATCTGCCAGCTCGCGAAGAGTTATTTATAATGCCTATTAGCTATAAAAATAAGGAACCAGTACAATTTATTACCTTTCCCGGTTCTTGAAGCTAAGCTGGCGTAGACTCCATAGGTTACAGCTGCTAGGACGCTAGAAGACCTACCTCTGAATGGCTCAAACGGTAGCAGTTTTATATGTTGGTGCACATCGGCATTTACAAATGTTTACACTTGTACTATTCAGCTTTAAACAACTAGAAACAAACGGGGGATTGTTTGTCTTACGTCTTAATCTTGGAGATTACAGTAATATAATTACTGACATCTGCCAGTTCGCGAAGAGTTATTTATAATGCCTATTAGCTCTAACAATTACGTACCAGTAACAATTTATTACGTTTCCCGGCTCTTATAGCTAAGCTGACGTAGATTCCATAGGTTACAACTGCTAGGACGCTAGGAGGTCTACCTCTAATGTCTCAAACGGTAGCAGTTTTATATGTTGGTGCACAATGGCATTTACAAATGTTTACACTTGTACTATTGAGCTTTAAACAACTTGAAACATCAGGGGGATTGTTTTTCTTTCGTCTTAATCTTAGAGATTACAGAACTCTAATTACTGACATCTGCCAGCTTGCGAAGGGTTATTTATAATGCCTATTAGCTCTAACAATTACGAACCAGTAACAATGTATTACGTTTCCCGGTTCTTATAGCTAAGCTGGCGTAGATTCCATAGGTTACAACTGCTAGGACGCTAGGAGAGCTACCTCTAATGTCTCAAACGGTAGCAGTTTTATATGTTGGTGCACAATGGCATTTAGAAATGTTTACACTTGTACTATTGAGCTTTAAACAACTTGAAACAACCGGTGTTTGTTTGTCTTTCATCTTAATCTTAGAGATTACAGTACTCTAATTACTGACATCTGCCAGCTTGCGAAGGGTTATTTATAATGCCTATTAGCTCTAACAATTACGAACCAGTAACATTTTAATACGTTTCTCGCCTCTTAAAGCTAAGCTGGCGTAGAATCCATAGGTTACAGCTGCTAGGACGCTAGAAGACCTACCTCTGAATGGCTCAAACGGTAGCAGTTTTATATGTTGGTGCACATCGGCATTTACAAATGTTTACACTTGTACTATTCAGCTTTAAACAACTAGAAACAAACGGGGGATTGTTTGTCTTACGTCTTAATCTTGGAGATTACAGTACTATAATTATTGACATCTGCCAGCTCGCGAAGAGTTATTTATAATGCCTATTAGCTCTAACAATTACGTACCAGTAACAATTTATTACGTTTCCCGACTCTTATAGCTAAGCTGGCGTTAATTCCATAGGTTACAACTGCTAGGACGCTAGGAGAGCTACCTCTAATGTCTCAAACGGAAGCAGTTTTATATGTTGGTGCACATCGGCATTTACAAATGTTTACACTTGTACTATTGAGCTTTAAACAACTTGAAACAACTGGGGGATTGTTTGTCTTACGTCTTAATCTTGGAGATTGCAGTACTATAATTACTGACATCTGCCAGCTCGCGAAGAGTTATTTATAATGCCTATTAGCTCTAACAATAACGAACCAGTAACAATTTATTACCTTTCCCGGCTCTTAAAGCTAAGCTGGCGTAGGTTCCATAGGTTACAACTGATAGGACGCTAGAAGAGCTACTCTAATGCCTCAAACGGTAGCAGTTTTATGTGTTGGTGCACATCGGCATTTAAAATGTTTACACTTGTGCTATTAAGCTTTAAACAACTAGAAACAACCGGGGGATTGTTTGTCTTACTGCTTAATCTTGGAGATTGTAAACTATAATTACTGACATCTGCCAGCTCGCGAAGAGTTATTTATAATGCCTATTAGCTCTAACAATAACGAACCAGATTTATGTGTTGGTGCAGATCGGTATTTAGAGTGTTTATACTTGTACCTTTGAGCTTTAAACAACTAGAAACAACCGGGGAATTGTTTGTCTTACTTCTTATTCTTGGAGATTACAGACCTATAATTACTGACATCTGCCAGCACGCGACGAGTTATTTATAATGCCTATTAGCTATAAAAATAAGGAACCAGTACAATTTATTACCTTTCCCGGCTCTTAAAGCTAAGCTGGCGTAGATTCCATAGGTTACAACTGATAGGACGCTAGAAGAGCTACCTCTAATGCCTCAAACGGTTGCAGTTTTATGTCGGTGCTAATCGGCATTTACAAATGTTTCCACTTTTACTATTGAGCTCTAAACAACTGGAAACAACCTGGGGATTGTTTGTCTTACTTCTTAATCTTGGAGATTGTGAACTATAATTACTGACATCTGCCAGCTCGCGAAGAGTTATTTATAATGCCTATTAGCTCTAACAATTACGAACCAGTAACAATTTATTACGTTTCCCGGCTCTTAAAGCTAGGCTGGCGTAGATTCCATAGGTTACAACTGCTAGGACGCTAGAAAAGCTACCTCTAATGCCTCAAACGGTAGCAGTTTTATATATTGGTGCACATCGGCAATTACAAATATTTACACTTCTACTATTAAGCTTTAAACAATTAGAAACAACCGGGGGATTGTTTTGCGTACGTCTTAATATAGGAGATTATAGTACTATAATTACTGACATTCGCGAAGAGTTTTTTATAATGCCTATTAGCTCTAACAATTACCAACTAGTTTCATTTTATTACGTTTCACGGCTTTCAAAGCTAAGCTGGCGTAGATTCCTTAGGTTAGAACTGCTAGGACGCTAGAAGAGCTACTTCTGAATGCCTCAAACGGTAGCAGTTTTATATGTTGTTAGCTTTTTACTTACCTTTAGGTCGTCGCTCTTTAATTATTTAACTCAACAATTGAACATTATATAAGTGTACTTTTGGCCCGTCTAGTAGCAGCAGTGAAGACATCGCGAATTCTTTAATTAAGATGTTAAAAGGAGCGCCAACAAGTTAATACTCAGGTACACTGAAATAGGGGTCGAGCATTCCCAGCTGAACTGAACGGCTATAAACGCTGTGACGATTTATGCCGAGGCAGCGCAGCCAAGTTGTTCAGGTCTTGCACCTCCCGCCTAACAACAAGGAAGACTGCAGGGTATCACTAGCAACGATCATTGATATGCGATCCTAGCGATTGCATCCTTCTCGTGGTGGCCCCGTTGAGACTGAACCCAGCGGATCTAGACTGGGAAGTCAATAAACATCCCCCGAGCCCAGCTGTCGTGTCGTGGCTAAGGGTCTGCACTCGGGATAACGTTGCCGGCAAAGACAAATCTCTGGTCACGTCATTGCCGTTATACCATACATGGATATCTCTGGTGTAGGCATGTAATACGGGAGATATCTATGCTGGGGTCTTGGCTTCACCGCCCGGACCAAGAGGAGAAAACCTCAATAAAAATCCTAAATCTCACGGCGGGAGACCAGGCTCAAGAGATGCATCGCAGTCTAATAGATCAGCCTTTCTGGTTCCAAAATCTCCTTTTCGAATGTGTTATGCGACCCGTACAAAGCAGAGCACCAGCAGGTATAGGCGCAGGGGCTTATAATATCCAGAAGTATTTAGCCAAACCTTTTACAGTTGCATTAAATACTCACTTGTATGCTTTTTCACAGGGTCAAGACGACACACTGATGGAGTCATCACCGCTTCCGATCACTGATGCTCAGACTTCGGTGACCGAGACAGAAATGGAACAGTGTGCCTCTACTGCAGAGTTGACAGTCCAGACTTCCAGTCAAGGACACTCTTCCGAGCAGAAAAAGGCCGCAACCGGAGCGGACATAGCCGATCAACTAGGCAAAGTGTCCCTCAAAAAGGTCCAACTTACAGCCAAGGAACGCAGAGAACGCGCCAAGCGAGCCTGCGAAGCCAAAGGCATTAAGTACGACCCAAACTTTAAAAGAAAGCAGAAGATGGAGAAGAGGGCAGACCCATCTTCGATATCGGAAAAAAACTGCAACCAACCAGGGACAAAAGAGGAAACGCTCTAACGAAGCCACTCCCTCCCCGGCAAACGCCAAAAAGAGGCCCAGGTAGAAAGTAGACAAGCCGACCTCACCAAAGGCAGGCACAAGCAAGCTTGATTTTGCTGAGGCAGCCACTACGGTGAAGATGGCCATCTACCCTGCTGCATATCCAAATGTCAAACTGACAAAGGAACAAGGTGACCTAGTCAGAGACAGTCTGATAAATCTCACCTTCCAGATGGAAGAAGAAGAGAACACACCTCTCTTTACCAGCCACTATTTCGAAGCTGGTACATACGTGGTTGCGTGCAAGGACGAACTCACAAAACACTGGTTAAGTGAGCAAGTACCTAAGCTGCACCCGTGGACCAATGCCAAGCTGGAGGTAAAAGAGCGGGCAAAAGTGATTAATTCCGTCCGGGTAGTGTTCAACGTCCCCAAGTGGTACGACAAACAGAAACCCGAGGTTATTCTCCGTCTGAGCGGTAGAACGTTCGCAGCAATGATAGATGACAGGGCAAAACAAGCACTAACATCCATCAACTGTGTAGCGCACTTAGGCCTCAACAAGGTCACTTTCCGTATTCGCTCCAAGGATAGGAAAGAAACACCTGAAAGTAGTCCAAATTAACCTCCACCACTGCAAAGCAGTCACTGCAAATCTAATCAGAAAGCTGCTAGTAGATGACATCGATTTAGCACTGATCCAAGAACCATGGATAGTTAAGGGGCAAGTCCATAGATTAGGGGGTGCTAAAGGTAAGCTTATTTATAATCATGCAAGTCCTAGAACATGCATACTTATAAGAAATAATCTAGACTGTTTACTAATGGAATTCTGTTCTAGAGACATAACCACAATTAAAATAAAATGGAATAACGATGAAGGTTGTGACCAAGCCATTATAAGCTTCGTCTACCTTCCATCTGATTCTAGAGACCCACCGCCTAGCGAGGAACTAGAGAACCTAGTATCATCTGCTTCCCAAGACGATCTATACCTCATCCTAGGCTGCGACGCAAATTCTCACCACACCATTTGGGGCAGCACCAACTGCAACATAAGAGGTGTGTCACTTTTAGAATTTATCTTAACTAACAATCTAGTAGTAGTCAATAAAGGTAACACTCCAAATTTTTATAACACTAATAGACATGAAGTTATAGATATTACCATAACCACTATGAGAATTAATCAATCAGTGAATAAATGGCAAGTTTCAGACGAACCATCACTCTCTGACCACAATTATATAATCTTTGAATTGTCTCAAAGGGAAGTAAGCCAAAGAGTTTACTACAACCCAAGAAAGACAGACTGGGGCCTATATAAACAAAAACTACAAGAGAAGATAGAACACCTAAAGTTCAGATCTTCCAATAAAGTAGTTTTAGACTCAAATGCTGACCGGTTAAAAGAGACCATGATTGACTCCTTTCAGAGTAGCTGTCCTCTAATAGACCCAAGTCAGCAAAGAGCAAAAAAACACACAAATTGGTGGAATAAAGGCCTAGAAAAGACCAGACAAGAAGTCAAACGTCCGTTTGACAGGTCTAAAGCCACAAATAACTGGGAGAACTATCACAAGGCTCTCACAGACTATGGAAAAAAAATCAAGGCAGCTAAGACAGCAGCCTGGAAAAAGTTTTGCCAGGAGGTGGAGACCACGCGATTCACAGCTAGACTCCACAAAATCATCTCAAAGCAAGCCATGAACCCAGTAGGCACTCTTAAAAAAGAAAGCGGAGAATACACTACAACGGAAGAGGAGACTTTATCTCTTTTGATAAAAACTCACCTACCCGGAGTAGTGGAACAACCTACTCTGGCTTAACCCAATCATACCCCTAGGAGGGAAGACTGGGAAACAGCTAAGAGAATAGTCAGCAAAGAAAGGATTAGACGGGCAACTAGCCTCTTCAGTCCTTTCAAATCTGCTGGAAACAACGGCATACAACCCGTAATGCTGCAGAAAGGGATAGATATACTGCTGAACCCACTCAAAGACATGTTTCAAGCAAGTCTTACCTTAGGCTACATTCCCCAAGCCTGGAGAGTGACTAAAGTACTATTTATCTCTAAGCCTGGTAAGAGCAGCTATGCAGAAGCTAAATCTTACAGACCTATCAGCCTAACGTCTTTCCTCCTTAAAACGTTGGAAAGATTAGTAGACAGATACTGGAAGGAGGAAGCCCTAACTTCACTCCCGATTCACAAATATTAACATGCTTACCAAACAGGGAAGTCATGTGAAACCGCCCTACACCAACTAGTGGGGAAAATTGAGAGAACCTTGGAGTACAAGGAGTACGCAGTCGGAGCATTTCTAGACATAGAAGGTGCCTTCCACAACACCTCCTACCACTCTATTGAAAGAGCAATGACAAACCATCAGATCGATAACACCACGATAAGATGGACTATGGCAATGCTCAACACTAGAGTTATATAAGTCAAGTTATTTCACTAGGAAAAGACAGTGCAGGCGACAAGGGATGTCCACAGGGAGGAGTTCTTTCTCCACTCCTGTGGTGCCTCACAGTTGATGAACTGCTGATCCAACTAAATAACAAAGGCTACTACACTCAAGGATACGCTGACGACATTGTCATACTGATTCAAGGTAAATACCAAAGAACCGTGGACAATGTAGTGAAATCACTACTAAAGATAACCGAAGAGTGGTGTCTAGAGAATAATCTTAGAATTAATCCCAGCAAAGCCACTCTCGTCGCTTTCACTCGTAGAAAAAACATCACAAACAGAATGAACATAAAACTGTTTGAGACAAATGTCAACTGGGAGAACGAGGTTAAGTACTTAGGTCTAACCATCGATTCAAAACTAACTTGGAACTCCCACTTAGACAAAATAATCACCAGGTGCATACAAACATTCTTCTTCTCTAGTCCTTACGTCTTGACAGACGCATGGTGATCATGGATATGTAGTCTTGTCTAACCGGGTTGTTATTGTTCGTACTGTTCTGCGCCATCTTTCCCTATTCGACGCAGATCTGACAGCTTGTTCTATATTTGCTTCCAAAAGGTTCTCAACAGTGTCGATCCAACGCATCGGTGATCTGCCCCGTCTTCGTTTGCCGAGAGGTTTTCCTTGAACAATAAGTTTTTCAAACTTATCAGCTCGAGTAATGTGGCCGAAAAATTTTAGGATATTTCCATAAATAATAGTAGACAGCCTTTGCTTGGGTTTTATGTCATCTAATATCGAGACATGAGTTCTATGTTCCGTCCAGGAAACCCTAAGCATCTTCCGCCAACACCACATTTCAAAAGCGTCGATGCGTCGGCGATCTGCAGCGCGAATAGTCCAGGTTTCAGATGCGTATTTAAATACAGAAAACACTAAGGCCTGGACAAGGTTAATCTTGGTATTACGTGTTATATCATTGCTTCTCCATATTTTACTTAGTTTCGACATAGCTGTTCTTCCAAGCTGGATTCGTCTGCGAATTTCATCCTCACAGCTTCCTGTGTTATTTATGAGGGCTCCTAGATATAGAAAACTATCAACCACTTCATAATTGCCTACGTGACGAGTTTGTTGAGCATTATTATTATTTCTGTCCACTATCATAATTTTAGTTTTATTTGTGTTAATAGAAAGGCCGTATTCTTGACTTACTCTTTCTAACTTTTCTATAAAGGACAAAAGTTCTTGTTCGTTGCTGGCAATCAACAAAGTGTCGTCTGCATAGCGCAAGTTGTTGATTTTTTCACCACCAATCGAAATGCCACCTTTCCTATCATCCAACACAAGCCTCATAACATGCTCGCTATATAAGTTGTACAGTAGAGGTGATAGAATGCACTCTTGCCTAACGCCCTTTTTGATTTCATAACTTGTAGAATAAACATTGTCAATTCTTACCACAGATGTTTGAGTTTCATAGAGGTTTTTGATTACAGCTACAATGTGTTGCGGTATACCCATGTTAATCATAATGGGCCATAAGAGATGCCATCTAACATTGTCAAACGCCTTACGGTAGTCGATGAAGCAAAGGTACATAGGGGTATAATATTCTCGAGCCTTCTCAACGAGCTGACGAAGATTTAAAATCTGCTCACGCGTACCTCTACTCTTTACAAAACCGGCTTGTTCAGGTGCAACTTGGTTGTGTGTATATGACTCAAGTCGACTGTGGATTATATATAACATTATTTTACTTATATGGGTGATAAGTGCCAACAGTCGAAAATTGTCGCAGTTAGTGGTCGATCCTTTTTTGTGGAGAGGAATAGTTATAGAAGTTGTCCATTCGTTAGGCCATACTGTTGTTCGCCATATATGCTGACATATTTTATGTATTATCTTTATACAATTTCCGGGAAGTAGCCCAATGATTTCGGCAGTAATTAAATCCATACCGGGTGATTTATTTAGTGCTAACCTTGATATAGCCTTCTGCACTTCATCTAACAGTATATCTGGTTCATGATTATAGTTGGTTATTTCTCTATACTTATAGTTCTCATCTGCGTAGAGTTTTTCACAGTATCTCCGCCATGTTTCAAGAATATTGTCAACATCAGTTATTAAGGTGTTGTTACTATCCATTATTGCCCAAGTTCGAGGTTTGAATGTGCCAGTTATCTTTTTTATTTTCAAGAACACTTCTTTGCTATTTATGGAGTCAGCATGTTTTTGTATGTCGAAGCAGATATTATTCAAAAACTGATTCTTGTCACTTCTACACTGACTTTGTATCAGTGCAGACAGTTTATTATATTTGATTATGTCTTCAGGTGTATGTAGTCCTAACATCTTGATGTTTCTTCTAGCCTCTATGCTTTTAAGAGTGTTTTCACTGATCCATGGTTTCCGGTTTATATTTTCTCGATTATTGGGAAGTGTTTTGACAACTTTTAAAATAATGGATCTCATTTTGAGCCACAAGTCACAAACATTAGTTATTGGAAAAAGAGCCATAGGTAGTACGTGGGGGTCAAACCGGAACTGACCTTCTGGCTGTACAAAACCATGGTTCGACCAATAATTTCATATGGAATAATCGCCTGGTGGCCCAAAATAAAACAAGCAACTGCGATCCACAAAATCAGCAGAATACAATATCTAGCTAATCGGTGCATCACTGGAGCCTATAAAGGCACCTCAGGACAAGCACTGAATGCTATTTTAAATCTGCCACCTCTGCACATCTTCTTGAAAGGTGAAGCCAGAATGGCAGCTACTGGTCACTGGATGACCACAGCTAATAATCTAGGACATGGCAAGCTCATGTCACACATCAACAACCCAATATTAGAAATGGGTTCTGATCTTATAATCAAAGCCTATGACTTTGAAAAGAACTTTACTGTACACACAAGTTGGAATCCGGACCAACTACCAACTCCAACAAATAAGAACATCATTTTTTACACTGATGGATCTAAGTTTGAAGGGGGTACAGGCTCCGGTGTGTACAGTACCAATCCTAGAACCAACGAAAAAGTCAGTCTAGGAAAGTTTTGTAACATCTTTCAGGCTGAAGTACAAGCTATTAACGTATGCGCAAACATCAGCATAGAAAAGAAGCTGCTCAATCGAGACATACACATTCTCTCAAACAGTCAGGCAGCACTGAAAGCGCTAAACGCTTTCAGTACTTCATCGAGACTAGTCAAGGAATGCAAATCCAAACTTCAAACCTTAAGCCAGGGAAATACAGTAAAATTATCCTGGATCCCAGGTCAATAAGGTATTGAAGGAAACGAAAAGGCGGACAAGCTCGCAAAAGAAGCAGCCCGTAATGCAATGACCGGTCCAGAACCTGGTCTAAGCATTCAGAAAAACCAAGCCCGCTCAGCCATTAATGAATGGGTCAATACCGCACACCAACTAAGGTGGAGAAACTACAATAAAGCAAAAGATTGCTAAAAACTCCGAATCCACAAACCACCAAAACCCTGTTGAGACTGAGCAGAACTCGAATCAAGCAAGTAGTCAGTCTTATGTTGAACAGTGGACGTAGGCGGACGTATTTTGTGTTGTGTCCAGCAAATTTAAATAAAATTGGTTGTTTTCGTGCTTTGTATTCGTTGATTTTCTCTGTATTAGTGCCGGATTATTGCTACAATGCCCATTATTAATTGTTGCATATGTGATCAAGCTGTTAACAGTGAAAAAGAAATTAAATGTGATTTTTGTGCACTTCCTTTGCATACTATATGCTCAGGTTTAAGCCGTAGCGAAATCGCATGCTTAACCTCAACAAATCGCCGAATTACTTATCAGTGTAATAAATGTGCAGGCAGTTTGAACGATATATCAGAATTAAAGAAACTTATTCTTAATCTAAGTAAAGAAATCAATGAGCTCAAGCAAAAATCTAATGATACTAACAAAACTGATACTATTGAAATAACGGAAAACATAATTTATGAGATAAAGGAACGTAATCTTCGTGAATCCAATATAATATTATTTAATGTTGAAGAATCAAACAGTATCTCTACCAATACTTAAATCTATGTGCTATATATTTTCCACCCAACTGCCCGACTGCGCTCTATTTAACACACATGAATAGAGTCAACTCTCTGGTACTCAACATGGACGACAACTCGAGGTTGCTGTTAGTAGGTGATTATAATTTACCAAATATCCATTGGGCTCCGAATGATATTAAATGCTTACCTTTCACTCAGACAGCATCAATTTTTATCAACGAAATCGTACTATCAGGTTTGAAGCAATGCAATTTTGTGTATAATGTCTTAAACAGATTGCTTGATCTAGTGTTCTCAAATATAAGTAATATGTCTGTATCAATCTCTCCTGATCACTTGTCTGTAATTGATGGGTACCACCCACCGTTACTTATATCAATACGGAATAGTGTCTGTAATAATAATAACCTAGAAAATAATCGTGTTAGAAGTAAGTACAATTTTAAAGCTGGTAACTATTTCTCTATTAATGCTGTATTAGAAACCATTGACTGGTCAATTATATTTTCTGGTATGAATTGTAATGATGCCATCTCGGTGTTCTATTCTATTCTTTGGGACATTATCTCACTTCATGTGCCTAAAATTATAATTAACTTAAATAATGCGAAATTCCCTCATTGGTATTCCTCAGCTTTAATAAAGACAATTAAAGAAAAATCTAAATACGAACGCAAGTATAAATTATTTAATCACCCCTATGACCTAGAGACATACAAGATCTTAAGATCTAGAGTGAAGAGAATGCAGAAAACATGCTATGACGCATACATCACCAATATTGAATCTAATTTAACAATAGATACTAAATCATTCTGGTCATACGCAAAAAGCAAACGAAAAGCCAATGCTTATCCCAACGAAATGAATTTTAATGCCGAGATTGCATGTACAGGTGAAGAGATATGTAACATATTCGCTAAATACTTCGAATCTGTATATAGTAACATACCGCTTACAACGGCTCCAGATCTATCATCAATAGAATTGAATGTAAACGATGCATTAATGAATATTAATATAACAATTCTCCAGGTACATGACTGCATTTCCAAGCTGGATACAAATAAAGGGCCCGGGCCAGATGGCATACCATCTTATTTTTTGAAAAAAACTGCTAATGGTTTAGCATACCCTCTGTATTTATTGTTTGTAATGTCCTTAAAGCAAGGAACTTTCCCAAATGAATGGAAAAAGGCCCAAATTGTACCAATTTTCAAGTCTGGCGATAAATCGAACACACAAAACTATCGACCGATTTCAATAATTTCAGCTTTTGCTAAGGTTTTTGAGAAAGTAGTACATAATTCTTCATTTTCTTACATTTCTAAATATATTGCATCCGAACAGCACGGTTTTGTTAAAAATAAATCAACCACTACTAATTTATGCGAGTATGTGGCATTTCTTCAAGAACAATTGGCAAACCAAAGACAAGTTGATGCCATCTATACAGATTTCTCCAAAGCATTTGACAAAGTGAATCATAAAATATTGCTCTTAAAGTTGGAAGCCTATGGAATTAAAGGAGATCTGTATAGATGGTTCAGCTCATACATTGTAAACAGAACGCAGTTCGTTGTTCTGAACGGTTTCAAATCGAGGCCTATCAATTGTACTTCTGGAATCCCACAAGGTTCAATTTTAGGACCAATGTTATTTATAATATTTATTAATGACCTTGCATTTAAGTTAAAATCCCACTCTTTGTTATATGCTGATGATTTGAAATTATTCCGTACAATCAATAATATTAATGACGCCACATTATTGCAAAACGATATCGACGCGGTGAATGAATGGTGCACACTTAATTTAATGTACCTGAATTTTAGTAAGTGTCATATAATATCTTTCCACAGAAAACTAAATCCTATCACTGTAAATTATAAAATCAGTGGTGCACAGATTCAAAGAACCGTGTGTATATCAGATCTAGGGGTATTGTTAGACCATAGTCTTAGTTTTAAAAACCATATTGATCAAATATGCAAGAAAGCCTACTCGATGATAGGTTTCATTTTTCGCATAACGAAATGCTTCAGCAACATGCAGTCCTATAAAATGCTATATAGTGCGCTTGTGAGATCTAAACTCGAGTACGCAAGCATTATTTGGTCACCTAATTACAGTGTATACAAGAATCAGATAGAATCCGTTCAACATCGCTTCACAGAGCTTATATTTTTTAAATTTAAAATACCGCCTAATCCTTATAGAGACAGACTTTTGTACCTGGGTTTAGAGACACTAGAAATGAGAAGAACTGTTAGTGAACAATTATTTTTATTTAAACTAATGAATAACATTGTAGACTGTCCTCACTTAGTATCCCAATTACCGTTAAACGTCCCAAGTTACCGAACCAGACATTCATATTTGTTTTCAATTAATACGCACTCAAATAATATAGGTCATTTCTCAATTCTGAGCCGTATGATGCGTTACTATAACATACATTGTCATCTCCATATTGACATTTTTAATACTACTTGCAATGTGTATTTCAACTTCTTAAAGAATCACTTCTCAATTTACCGTTTGTAATCTTTACTACAGCATAATTTAACTTTCTTTTATATACAATCCTGTATTAGACTAGTTTCTTTGTATTGTGTAATTTCGTATCCTTTGTTTCTTTCAAGAGAAAACATGTAATTGGGCCTACGCCTGTTTGTTTTCCAATAAGTAAATAAATAAATAAATAAATAAATACCGAAATTGAAGATGATAAAAATGAGGTAGTAAACTTTTTGAACACAATCTGTGAAAAAATTCCCGAAATAACTCATGTGTCACGTTTAGGTAAAAAGAGAGATGGTGCCATAAGACCGATTAAAGTTTCATTCAAAAACGCTGCTGATGCAATTGGAATTCTTAAACTCAAACGTAATATTCCGAATAATTGCAGTATCAAGATTAACAATGATTTAACCCCTTCTCAAAGAGAATATTTAAAATGGATACGCAATGAGCTTAAACAACGGAGCTCAAATGGTGAAACAAATTTAACCATCCGTTATATTAAAGGAAGGCCTACCATTATTAAAACCGACCAAAAAAACTAAATGCTAATAACGTCACCTCGAATAAATCTTGTTCATCATTACATATATATTACCAAAATGTTCGTGGTATCAGAACTAAACTTAAGTCTTTATCATCAGCCGTTACTAGTTTTACAACTGATTTTGATATCTTATTACTAACGGAAACCTGGCTACATGAGGGAATTACCAACAACGAATTAGGATTAGAAAATTACATTATATTCAGATGTGATCGCAGTAAGAATACTAGTGACTGTAATCGTGGAGGTGGTGTGTTAATAGCCGTTAAGAAGTATCTTTCTTCAAGAAAAATCGACCTGCTTGGCAGTAGCACTGAAACAATAGCTATATCAATTTCAGTAGGGAAAAATTCAATAATTATTGTGAACACGTATATTCCTCCGAATTCTAAACTAGAAATTTATGAATTATTTTGCGAAAGTTTGTGGCAGTTAAGATGTGATTATCCCAATAGTGAATTTGTTTTAATTGGTGACTTTATCATTCCTAAAATTAAGTGGTTTAGTAACGATTTGGGTGTTAAACGAATCTCTGGTGACGTGACTCAAGTTGGTTATGCATTATTCGAAACTATGGCGCTTTTGAATATGAAACAACACAATTCTTTTCCCAATTCAGATGGTAACTATTTAGATCTAATTTTCTCCGATATGAATTGTATTGAAGTATCGCTCGCTGAAGATATACTGCTTCCTGTCGATTGCTTACATCCTGTTTTGACTTTTAGAATAACAGTGGATGAATCTTGTGAATCAATGGATTATGATTTTTATTATCATGATTTTAAAAATGCGGACTACTGTTCTATAAATGATTATCTCATTTCAGTTAACTGGGATAACATTTTTATAGCCTCAGATATCAATATAATTGTGGATCATTTTTATTCTGTTCTTTATAATGTCATTGAACGATTTGTCCCCTTAAAGCGTTGTAAACCCCGTAAATTTCCTAATTGGTTTTCAAATGAACTAAAAACCCTTGTAATTCAGAAAAAACTTGCGCATAAAAAGTATAAACAGACTAATTCACTAAGTGATTATTTAGTATTTAGCGACTTAAGAGAAAGATGTAAACTATTATCTGAAACTTGTCTAACTGAGTACAACTTAAATGTGGAGCAGAGTTTAACTTCAGATCCCAAACATTTTTGGCAGTTTATAAGACATAAGAAAGGTTCTACAGATTTGCCTAATAGAATGTATTTAGATAATGAATATTCTGATAATCCTCAAAATATGGTTGAATTATTTGCTTCTCATTTTTCCTCAGTTTATGCTCCAAATGATAACAAGAATTATAGTTTTAATGTAACAAACTCAATAAGCTTAGGTAATATTAATGTTAGCGCAATAAATGTTTTAGAACAGTTAGAAAAAGTGAATTTTAACTCTAGTGCTGGACCAGATGGTATCCCAGGCATATTTTTAAGAAATTGTAGATTTACTTTAGCTAATCCACTCGTTGCGTTGTTTAATCGGTCATTAAATAGTGGCCAATATCCTTCATTATGGAAAAAGAGTTATGTAGTGCCTATTTTCAAAGCCGGAGAAGTAAATAATATTAAAAATTATCGACCAATTTCCAAACAATCATGTATTCCGAAAATGCTTGAAAGTATTGTCACGTATACTCTTACAGCAGTAGTAAATAACACAATTACTGAACATCAACATGGTTTTATGAAAGGTAGATCTACTTTAACTAATTTGGTAGCTTACAAACAAACCATCACTGATGCTATGGAATCTAGATTACAAGTCGATGCTGTATATACTGATTTTGCTAAGGCGTTCGACAGAGTGGATATTAGAATACTTGTTGCCAAATTAAAAGCTTTAGGTGTTTTTGGAAGTCTGTTAAAATGGTTAGAGGACTTCCTTGTGGGCCGCCAACAGGTTGTTAAAATAAAAAATTACTTATCTAATATTATAGAAGTAACATCTGGCGTTCCACAAGGATCACATCTTTCTCCCACTCTGTTCAATTGCTTTATCAATGATATCTCTCATATATTCACTTTTGCAAATTTCTTATTATTCGCAGATGATTTGAAATTATATGCACCGATTTGCACTCTAGATGATTGCATCAAATTACAACAGGACATTACTAGTGTTGTTAACTGGTGCTCCAATAACAATATGACTCTCAATATTGATAAATGTAAGATCATTAGCTTTTATCGTATAAATAATCCAATTTCTTTTGACTATCATATTAATAACACTTCTTTACCAACTGTCAACAACATTAAAGATTTAGGAGTTATATTTGACTCGAAACTTACATTTGAAGGTCATATTGATAATATAGTTAATAAATCTTTAAAACTTCTAGGATTTAGTATTCGTAATACTTATGATTTCAGGCAAATTAACAGCATAAAAGCTATTTATTGTTCAATTGTTAGATCAAATGTGGAATATGCAAGTTTAATTTGGGATCCTTATTATATCACATATTCTAACAGAATTGAAAAGATACAGAGAAAATTCCTTAGATATTTAGCTTACAAACATAAAATACATTTCACAAATTATAATCAATTGTGTGTAAAAGTTAATTTGGAAACTTTAGAATGTCGAAGGAAAAATCACTGCATCTGTTTTCTTTTTAAGTTATTGAATGGAATCATAGACAGTCCAAACATTTTAAAACAGATTTGTTTAGCAGTTCCTAACAGATTTACCAGGCAGAAAAACCTATTTAAATTAGATACTCATCGTCAAAACTACAGTCTTAAAGCGCCACTGCCTAAGCTTTTACGATTGGGTAATTGTTGTGAAGTAGATTTTTTTTCAAATTCCTATGGATCATTTAGAAATAAATTGAACAATCGATCGATTTCTATATCATAGGTATAATCTTATATGTAATTTATATTTTCGTGTGATACTTTTAATGTAGTAATTTATTGTTAGTTATAAATTCTTGTTTATACAAACGTCCATGTATTATATGTGTAAAAAATGGATTTCCGTAAATATATATTATTATTATTATTATTATTATTACTAACAGGCGCTGGAGCATTCAGAGAATTTATGCACAGGATCAGTATCTATAGAGATGAACCTGTTTGCAGACTATGCCAAGAGGATGATGAAACAGCCTATCATATCCTCTGAATGCCTAGCCATTAGAGCGTAAAAGACCTTAACTCTATTGACAACCGCAAGCTAGTAGGGGACATTGCAAGTAAAAGATACGGATGTGGGCCTGCTAACTTGAAAACTCCCAACAGTATAAAAAGCCCAAAGGGCTGACGTGCGCAGGACAACAAAAGGAAGTCGTGGAATCTAAATCTAAAATCTAAAAAAAAAAATTACACTGATATATGTCAAGAAACTTGTAACTTCACTGTATATCTAAATAAACAATTATTGAACTCAATGCTTATAATTAAAATGAAAGAGAGCAATACCCTTAACTAGTTTTATTATCACTTAAAACTTGAGACATCCAAAATTAGCCTATTATATGAACGGGACGGCGGGGTACCTCTATTAACTTAAACTACTAGTCTTTCTAATATTTACACAGCGTTTTTATATGCAAAATATCATCAAAATCACTTATCTGTTCGTGGTTACACTTGTAGACGTTTAATGAATCAGATTAAATGTCAGCTTGACAGCTCCAAATCGTCAGCTGTCACATGCGGCAAGTAGGCCTCAAAACTGCCTGGTGACTTCCAGCAGACTAAGTTTTCTGTAGGTTTTCACGCCTACACTTTTTGCTACAATTCGAAGTTCAATATAAAATGAGGTATGTGCCAAAATAACTGTACATACCCTGTTAAACAGGCAATAAACTTTGCAAACGTTATTTCGTGGTTTCCCAAATCGCTTCTAAGCTCGAATTTACATTCGTCGGAAAAATGATACTCGCTTTTTAAATCTCCTACCAGGACGGTTGGCCAGTAAAATTCCCAACTATAGCCAAACCATATGCAATGGCGAGATTATTATTTATATACCACGAAACCCCTTGCACTTTCAAATGCTGTCACACGTTTTTTTCAAAACAAAACCGTTGTTTATTTTTTTCTCTAGTAACGACCAATGCCAATCTGATATTAATTTTTATAAGCTATTATCGCATTAATCCTACTTGATCTCTTATTTAACGCTTATATACCGTAGATTACTAGTATTAATATCATATGCTTTTAGCACGTAACAAACTCCCCCTTACCAGAAAGGAAAAATTTCAACGAAATTGTTAACTAAAGAATAACTTTATCCTATAAGGATACACACATATACGCTAGAGAGTCAGTAAACCGGCTGTCATAAGACGTTTCTAACACTCAATCTTTAACAACCCAAAAACCCACACCACAAACAGGCAACTACACTGTAAAGACGGTAATGACCCCAAGAGGAACCCAAGACCAGACCAACCTCACGACAAGGATCGGGACTGCTCGTCACTGCTGGGTGTTAATGCTGCGCCGGTGAACAATCCCGTAACAACCTATCGCGAAGAAGTTCCGATCCCACGAACCCCCCAAAATCACCCCAAATCCTTACAGTGTACCCCCACCCTGACTACTTCCAATAACGCCCGAGGCGGAAGCATACCTCCACACAGGTTCAGGCACTGTCAGACCAAAATAGCAATACCAAAATGAAGAATAACCAGGATCTTTCTTTTGACAACCCTGGGGAGAAAGCAACCCCAGTGAAAGAGAGTTAAAAAAACCAGAAAAGTGATAGGCAGAAGCCAACATCCACACAACTCTCATACACTCCGACGGAGGGATGCAGTGCCCCGAACGGCCTGAAGAAAATCCCCACCAATCTTCATCTCACGTCCAAAAATCACTCACCACCGGAGATTTTATCCGCACTAGATCAAAGAGAATAAAAGATAACAAATTGTCATTCACCCAAATAACAGCTCATTCATAACAAAATCGGCATTCACTACATTATAAGAGAGAGGTATAGACAAAGTTTTAAGAAGAAAAAGAAGGCGAAGAATAAAGGACTGGCCATCTTAAAATTTAGTAGTGTAAGGTTACACACACTATATATCCCCAAGGGACATACCTACCCTAAAAAAAATAACTAAGAAGTGATACTTCTTTAATAGTTATCCTCGTCACCCTTATTTCCCAACAGGGAAACTAGGATAACACAACGTTCTCCAAACACAACAAAGAGAAAAGCAGATATTAATATTCCCCAACAGGAAACTCCCTATGTGTTACAACCAAAAGGGGGAAAATAACAAAATATTAAAGTTCCCCAAAGAGTGACCTTCCCTACTGTGCCCATCCAACCACCCTATACTTTACACGAAATTCAATAACAGCTGGAATAAGCAATCACAGCAGCAGATCATACCAACTACTTCATTCGGCAACAACGGCTCAAAAGGAAACTAAAGGACATTAACTCTGGGACAGAGGCAGGTCCCATAAATCCGGAACGAGCCGATACTCTAAATGAGTAAACGAAACCGTTCTCCAACTCCAAGCATGACCAAAAGCGAAATTAAAACAAGGACTCGAAACTCACTTGTGGATCTAAATCCGCGTAAGCGAAATGGATACCGACACAAAAAAAACTCACACAATACGCATAGCTGAAGGTATAACACAGCAACACTACGCCACGAAAATCCCAAAAGGGTATCCAACAAAACCCAACAAGCTAACTCGAACCTACACCAAAGCGAAAGATACACTTTACTCGACCTGAATGCAAGTCAACTACCAAACCAAACGAACTGCTAACTGCAAGCTACTCCAGTGTTGCTAGAGGAAGAACTAGATGACAAGCTCCCTAAAGTGACCTTCTTTACAGTGCCCATCCAACCACCCTATACTTTATAAGAGGGAAAGCAAGATAAAAAATGCTCCCTAAAGTGGCCTTCCCTGCAGTGCCCAACCAACCACCCTATACTTTATAAGAGGGAAAGCAAGATAAAAATGCTCCCTAAAGTGACCTTCCCTACAGTGCCCATCCAACCACCCTATGCACATCACAGCTCATTAATTCATCTCAGAGTCATCATAAGGTTTCAAATCCTTGGCATGCCAAGTCCCCTTTAATACTTTTCCGTCAGGGTCAGGGTAGAAACCACCAGGGGACTGTTTTTCGTACTACTTAATCTTGGAAATTACGGTACTATAATTACTGACATTTTCCAGCTCGCGAAGAGTTATATAACCAAGGGGTTTGTTTTGTCAACCCCCTGGTTACCAGTTTTACGTGCTGCCACGTTTGTGTGATATATGGGTTGCTTTTAAGCCCATATATCACTATTTGCTCTAAGAGGTCGAAATCTCATCTTCTGACCACTGTGCGGTAACTTAGGGGTTGTAAGTTACTAGTTATGGTTAAATAAAACTCCCACAAAAGAATAAATAACTTATATTAAAAGAACTTAAAAATTTGGATCAAGTACAAATTAATTTTACACTATCTGGTCAATGGTTAATTAACTGTAGCTTCGTAAATATGATTGATTAAAATTATGCTTAATTTTTATGACATCAATTTACTTTGGAAGGAAAGAATAAACATAGCTGCCCTGGTTAATAAAATACACATAAATGACTGACCTTAGTCCAGGTGCCGTTGCTAGAACTTGGAGGGTAAATGTTAATTTTATTTATTTGCGGTACGCCCGAATTGACTTAGGTAATTTAAATATGTTCGGCTAGATTTTAGATCCACTGGTCGGTAATCCTTTAATGTTGAGTGGCTTGTCACATGCACTAGTCACATAACGATTTGAATATAACTTTCAATTTTGACTTAGGTTGTTTCGCCCGGCTCGCGGCATGGCGCCGGGACGCGGTCGCCCGAAACGGCTTTTGCCGGTAATTAGTTATTATCTCGCGGGATACGGGAAGACTGCTTGTCCAGTTCGCGTTCCCCAAAAGGTAATTTTCTTTCGGGACAAAAACGAATGTCTTTCGTACTCTCCCGTTTTGCAAGATAGCATTTTGAATTAGAACTCGCGGATTCTTGGATTTGCAATGTTGCATTTCTCACGCGGATTTGCCTGAATGTCAATTCGACAATTCTCTATTCTCTGAATTACCGGCACCGGATGTAATTCAATACTTTGTGCTTATTGTATTATAACGTTTTGCGTTCTTACCAACTGGAACTTTTGCATTCGCTAGGAATTTAATTTATGCAGGAGCGGCTTTGATTTATTCTTTTTCCTGAGTACTTAAAATCTATAAGGTTTATAATTATAACGCAATTTCTTGCGGGTTGTTACACTACTCCCCGCTTTTTAAAAGTAGGCATGTCCTTATGGACATGTCTGCTTTTTTAACAAAAACCCTTGACTTCTAAATATTAATGCTGATTATATTGACCCATTTTCCTTAATTTATTGCCCTACAGTGTCTTTATGCCTCATACCGTGTTTTTGCGCTCACTTGTTTTTATTGCTCTGCTTTGTGACGCTGTTGACTTCGCACTACACTCATTTTTAATATGATCTGTCCACTGATTTTGTTTTAATACTCTGCTTTTGAGACACTCCCGCACTTCGCGTTTCACTGTTATGTTGACGTGGGGTGTCATCCTTCGGCTGTAGGCTGCTGATTCTCGGCTCGGTCTTCTTTCTTCTGATAATTGTTTTACTTCCTACTCTGCATTATCCTATTTTTCTATCCTTTTCATTCGTGTTGTCGCCTTTATAAATTTTTATTTTATTATTCGCATATATTCGTCTTCATATTTATTTATGATTGTTTAATTATTTTATTAAAAATATTTGTTATTAACTTGTATTTAATATTTATTATTTATTATTTTATTATTCGTCTATCTTCTTCGTCATATTTATTTGTGATTTTATTATTAATTATTTATTAATTATTAATGGTTGTGTTTGGAACTAATTCCCAGTGGTAAAGGAAAAGGATGGTGCAACAGAGGCTATTGTTGCAGGCATGACGGCCTCCAGAGTAAAGGATAAATAAAGGTGGAAAACTGTATAAAGTGGTTGATTTTATATAATGATGAGGTGAAAATGTTATCTTCCTTCTTTGATTACTAAGGTTTGAGTCGTTGTTTTATTATTTGCGATATTACTTCTGCTTTCCCATGGTACATTAGCTGATTCCTTTGTCATAGGCGGTGTCTTGTAGTAATCCCATACTATTTCTTCATAACTGGAATTTACACAATGACTGTTGTATATTCGCATGAAACTTCTGAATTTAAGCTAATTTACTTTTCTTCCCATTTTACTGTAGCATAATATTCCTTCGTATTCCTTGTTGTTGCTGCAGTTACTATAACTTTTTACTACGATTGATCGTCTTCATTGTACGATCCTCATTCGCATTTGGCGTCTTCGGTTACTTCACCTACTACGCTTCCTATTGCTGTAGTGGTACCATTAATTTATATTTTTTGTATTACTTCATTATAAATTCCTATACTTTCATATCTATGTACACTTCATTATTCTTCTTGTCCTGGTGCCTTAACAACGGTTCGCTGACCTTCGGCTACCCTTGAGGACCTTAAATGCATCCCACATTTGGGTATTTTCCTGGTGCCTTCAAAGCGGTTCTCTGACCTTCGGCTACCTTTAAGGAACTTTAATGCATCCCATACTGGGTTATATTTCACGTAACCTCTACCAAAAATGCGTAAACTTTATATTACTTAAATTCATTCCTTTGTATGATTTTTCCTTGTAGTCCTGCTGTGGAATTTGGCAATCGGCTATGTCCTGGCTGGATACTGATGTAATGTTGTTGGGTTTGTTCCTTTGTACGTTATAATCGCGAACTTGTATGCGCACTATTCACTTGGTATTAGTGTTAACAACGGTATGAGCATTTTTGTTAACTTATCAGTAATATGAATTTTGTATAAGTAATGTTTCTAATTACCACTTTTAAATCTTATAACTTAAAATCAAATATTTGGTTTAACCATCAATGTTGAAACTCTAATGAGAAACATAAACCACGTTGATAATCATTGAAAAAATAAAATAAAAAAAAATTCACATGTTATTATATTGAAAATTAAAACTGGTTTCTATTTGCCTAAGCAACCGTTTCTTTTTTTAGCTTCGCATTCATATTATTAATGCAAAAAAATTAATTTGCAAATATTAACACTTAATTATAGATTTCATAATTCTTAATTAAAATAATATTATTTCTACTTAATATTAATTCCCATTATTTATTTTTCTTACGTAACTGTACCCTGATATCTACTTTTAAAAATTATTGTTAGTATTTATGTTTCGATTTGGTACCGAATAAGAAAATTATTTTGATAACTTCGTATTGTGCTTTTTTACTAAGCTTGACTAAGCTTTTACCATCGACAGTGTTTATTTATTTTATTTCATCATTATTAAAAATCTGAAGTACTAACATCGTACTTTATATTTATTTATTACTTTATGCTTTTTCTTATTCGTTCCTGATTTTGGACGTCTATTGGTCGCCTTTTACGACCCGCTAGACTCCTAGGCGGTGGAAATATTCTAACCCCGTTTTCCACACAGGGAATAAAATTTTGGGATAACTTATATTTATATTTACTTGAATTCTTTAAGAGATTATGAGTCTGAAATGAAAATTATAAATTATAAATGTGGATTGAAAATAATTAATCTGGAATGAAAATTAATTTCCTTAGCTGGGAAAAATTTTGGGATGTCTTTTAGTCGCCTTTTACGACACGCCAGACTCCTGGGCGGTGGAAATATTCTAAGCCCCGTTCCCACACAGGGATAAACCTTAGGATGTCTTTTTGTCGCCTTTTACGACACGCCAGACTCCTGGGCGGTGGGAATATTCGATCCCCGTTCCCACACAGGGAATAAAATTTTGCTGTGATATTGCTTTTACTTTTCATTCTTATATTTATTTTATTTGTTTCTTTATGTTTCCTTATTTAGCTTTATTATTTATTGTTGCCTTAATGATTTTTATTGGTTAATTGTATATTATAATAAAGCGTCTTCTCAAAAACATACCTGTTGTTTGTGTTTAAAAGAATTTACTAGTATACCAACTCATATTAAATTATCAAATAATTTAGAAACCTACAAACGCAATTTAAAAAATAGATTGTTGAACAGTCCTTGGATTGTTACGCTTTACTAACAGAACTTATTGAATAATAATTTTTCGTTGTTATTTTTACCTGAATGTTCCTACAATTTTGATATTTGCTTATTATTTTATTTTTATTTTTATAAATACCAATCTTTATTTTAACATACTTACCTTACGCCTTGCTTAACCTTGTGTGTGGATAATATTGTTAATGTGTGAAATGAATATTGTATTGCTTATTTTTGTATTATTTATATATTTTGTTTATTAATTAGTAATTATGTAGTTTTTTCTTCATTGCTTATTTTTAAACTTTATATTTTTGGCTTTGCAATTAATTTTGGTGAAATTTATATTTTTAGCTTCGCGATTTATTTTGGTGAAATTTATATTTTTAGCTTCAAGATTTATTTTGGTACGAGGAGGTAGTATTAAGTTTATAATAATTTTATTTCGTTTTTCTTCGTACTCTGCACTTTCTTGAATTTCTTCTTCCTTTTTTCTTCGCCTAAGTTTTGTTTCTTCGATACACAAGTTTTTCACTTACCATATTTACCTGTTCCTTTATATTACTTCCTTGGAACACTTCTTAATAATTCGGTACCTTTTTACTTACCCATTTTAAATTTTCTTCCTTTATTTTCTTAGATTCTTCTTTCGAATCTCTACGTAATTTTTCTTCCTTCTTTTTCTTAGATTCTTCTTTCGAATCCCTACCTAATTTTTCTTCCTTCTTTTTCTTCCTTACTTTATTTTCATATTCTTGCTGCAGGATTTATTTTTCTTCTTCTTCGCTTAGTTTTCCAACACTGTGGATAAAAATATTGCCTACTTCATTGGCATTTCCATTTATATGCTTTCTCCTAGCATTTTTACCTTTGTGAACCATGGCTTCCTTACTGAACTTTTTCCTAGTTCCTTGTCACTTTTTCCCGTGACTTCTTCGGCATTGTTTCCAATATCCTCTTTGCGCACTAAAGAGTTTAAGATTGCGTCTAGGTGATCAGCCTTTATGACGTCCCTCTTTTTATTGGTTTTATTTGCCTTCTTGCTTCCTACTGATTCTCTAGCTGCGGATCCTGTTTTCGGTTCCTTTGAGCTTTTTCTTGAGAATCTTCGAATTGTGTCACTCCACCTCGTGGACAATCCAAGAGCGAGCAATGTTGCTGAGTGCAACCTCCGTCTCGAACCTCTGCCGATGATTGAGACCCACAATTCCCAACTTTACTTTTTTATGGGTATTCCATCGTTTTTGCCTCCTACTTGGGGTTACTGGAATCCCTGAGATTTCTTAAATTTCGCATTGTGTCACTCCACCTCTTGCCGAATGCAAGAGCGAGTAATGTTGCTGAGTGCAACCTCCGTCTCGAACCTCTGACGATGATTGAGACCCACAATTCCCACTACAATTTTTATGGGTATTCCGTCGTTTTTCCCTCCTACCTAGGGTGACTGGAATCCCTGAAATCTCTTAATTTTTGTACCTGACAGCTATATTTCCTTATTTTTCTTTCTTCTAAAATATCTTCATTATAATCTTCTTGTGTATCACTATTGTTATTTAATTTAATACCTCTCTGTACTTATTTCATTATTAATTTAATTGTACCGCATTTTAAAATTGTTAATCATTGTTTTGGATTGGCGCAAATTGTTAATTCCCTGCTCCATACTGTTAGGGTGCAGGTGGAAATTTTTTTCACCGTTTTATTATTAATTAGCCAAGCATAACTTAAAATTTTTGTTTACCTTATTGTGAGTTCTTCCCTAGTCCCGCTTTTTTTTAAATTTCCATAGTACTTTCTTGAGTTTACCTTCGCCTTACAGTTTCTATTACTGTTAGCGTCATTACTTTAATATTTTGTTGTATATTACCTACTATTATAATTGATTTTTTTTTCTAACTGTGCGTACCTTTATCATTTTAAAATTTATTCTAGTGTTGTGACTTCTTTCTTGCATTATTTCCCATGTAATTGTTGTAATTGGGCGATTGCCACCCTGTCATTTGATTATTCTGATTAAATCCGCCCTGCGGCTTATAAAAATGATGTGCCCTAGCATTGTCAAAATTAGCATGTCCCTTAATATTAACATTTTCTTGATGCTTATAGAATTTTTCTGACCTAACACTATTTCAATTATTTCGTGACCTGTAGCCACTTTGCTGGTTGTTCCAATCCACGTTAAATCTGAATTTGTTGTTTCCCGCTTGTGGATCTTACCTAAGCTTCTAAAAACAGTTTGGTGCTACATGATTCTTACGACCGCAATTAAAAGAAGCTTTGTTTTGTGTTGTACGCCTTTTAAAAATGGTGAACCAGTAGCTGTTACTTTTGTTTCCGAGTTTAATTTAAAGAAACAGTATTTCGCAATATGATTGTTGCGTCCGCAATTGAAACAAACTGTATTTTGTGTTGTGCAAACTGTGAACACTGAATTATTGTTTTGAAATTTATTAGCGCTAATTTTTTTTTCATAATTCTATTTGAATAGCAATTTCTTCGGCTTTCCGCTTAATAAAAGTTCTAATTCTTTCATAATATTTCTGTTTACCCCTGTTCGAAATTGATTAAAAAGTAGTTCCTCGTTCTTTCCATTTTATTTATAATTATAGCCTCAAATGCTTCGATAATGTAGCCCTTCTACGGTATTTACTTTTTGTAATGTGTGAAATTATCAGCTAAATGCCCTCGATTATTTTAAAATTGGTATATATATGCACCTATACGTGAAATTTTTCCAATACTATAAATGGTGAACTTACTTTTCGGTTAAACGCGTAAAATAATTGCCTTTATGACTCCCTACGTTATTGCTTTCGTATTTGTCCTGATAATAATAATTTTTACAAGTTTTTGTTTGCTTTTATTTATGCGACGCCTATGTGTGCCACCCTTGGCAAAGTTTTAGACGATATTTAATTGCAAAAATGATGCGGAATTGTATTTATTGTGATTGTTATCCCTAATTGTTGCAGAGTATTAGCAGAAAAATTGTTTAAAATTGTTTTATTTGCCTACCAAATTTTTGAAGCCTCTTTTTACTGTTTGCACAGTATTGGGGATTAATATTTGTTACTATTTGTAGAGCGTTCGAATTGTTTTAATTACTAGTACACCGTTGAATTCGAAATTATTATTGCTGTCTTGTTGCACACAGAAACCTACCAAAATTTGATGCTCCTAGAGGAAAAACATAGAAAAACACACAAAATCGCACAAAAATAAAATTATTTAAATAGCTGCAAGCGTAAAATTGTTAGAAGCACATATTAATTTGGGCGCTCTCTGTAATGCCTTCCATAAATGTGATTTGATTTCCTTTTGATGAACAATAGATTTTATTGGGGGTTGTAGCATTTATTTCACCAAGCCATGATGGTTTGGCTGCCAAATTTTTGCAACCTATGATCACCCTGCGTATTACAAACCGATAAAATTCCTTGCAAAAACTCCTTCGTGCTGAAATTTCATATAGGGGTTGTTTTTCAGTTAGGGGTTGAAAAATCAAGTTATAAGGGTAGTTTAAAACATTGCGACCATTTTGTGCTATGGTTGGCAGAAGTTAATTGAACTAAATGCTTAAATAAAAAAAAAAAATAAACATGTTTCCGTAAATTTTCTTTGAGGGTTGCTTTTAAGGGCTGTAGTTAAGGGTAGTTTTCCGCTGCCACTACTTGTAAGGGTTGGCAGATGTTAATTGAGTTAGATGTTTAAAATTTATTTTTCCAAAAACTGAAAAAAAATATTTTTTTCTAAGTCTTAGGGGTTGAAAACCTTATTTAAGGGTGTAATCAGAGGGTAGTCCGTAGACCGCTGCCACCATTTATAACCAAGGGGTTTGTTTTGTCAACCCCCTGGTTACCAGTTTTACGTGCTGCCACGTTTGTGTGATATATGGGTTGCTTTTAAGCCCATATATCACTATTTGCTCTAAGAGGTCGAAATCTCATCTTCTGACCACTGTGCGGTAACTTAGGGGTTGTAAGTTACTAGTTATGGTTAAATAAAACTCCCACAAAAGAATAAATAACTTATATTAAAAGAACTTAAAAATTTGGATCAAGTACAAATTAATTTTACACTATCTGGTCAATGGTTAATTAACTGTAGCTTCGTAAATATGATTGATTAAAATTATGCTTAATTTTTATGACATCAATTTACTTTGGAAGGAAAGAATAAACATAGCTGCCCTGGTTAATAAAATACACATAAATGACTGACCTTAGTCCAGGTGCCGTTGCTAGAACTTGGAGGGTAAATGTTAATTTTATTTATTTGCGGTACGCCCGAATTGACTTAGGTAATTTAAATATGTTCGGCTAGATTTTAGATCCACTGGTCGGTAATCCTTTAATGTTGAGTGGCTTGTCACATGCACTAGTCACATAACGATTTGAATATAACTTTCAATTTTGACTTAGGTTGTTTCGCCCGGCTCGCGGCATGGCGCCGGGACGCGGTCGCCCGAAACGGCTTTTGCCGGTAATTAGTTATTATCTCGCGGGATACGGGAAGACTGCTTGTCCAGTTCGCGTTCCCCAAAAGGTAATTTTCTTTCGGGACAAAAACGAATGTCTTTCGTACTCTCCCGTTTTGCAAGATAGCATTTTGAATTAGAACTCGCGGATTCTTGGATTTGCAATGTTGCATTTCTCACGCGGATTTGCCTGAATGTCAATTCGACAATTCTCTATTCTCTGAATTACCGGCACCGGATGTAATTCAATACTTTGTGCTTATTGTATTATAACGTTTTGCGTTCTTACCAACTGGAACTTTTGCATTCGCTAGGAATTTAATTTATGCAGGAGCGGCTTTGATTTATTCTTTTTCCTGAGTACTTAAAATCTATAAGGTTTATAATTATAACGCAATTTCTTGCGGGTTGTTACAGTTATTTAGAATGTCTATTAGCTCTAACAATTACCAACCAATATTACTTTATTACGTTTCACGGCTCTTAAAGCTAAGCTGGCGTAGCTGCGATAGGTTACTGCTACTAGGTCGTTGGAAAAGCTAGCTTTGAACTCTCAAACGGTAGCAGTTTCCTATGTTGGTACACACCGGCAATTGTAAACGTTTACTATCTTATTATTAAGCTGTAAAGAACCTGAAACAACCAGGGGATTGTTTGTCTTACGTCTTATTCTTGGAGATTACAGTTCTATAATTACTGACATCTGCCAGTTCGCGAAGAGTTATTTATAATATCTATTAGCTCTAACAATTACCAACCAATATAATTTTATTACGTTTCCCGGCTTTTAAAGCTTAGCTGGCGTGGATTCCATAGGTTACAGCTACTAGGACGCTAGAAAAGCTAGCTCTGAACTCCTCAAAAGGTGGCGGTTTTATTGTCGGAGCACACCAGCATTAGCAATCGTCTACTGTTTTACTTTTGAAGTTTAAACAACTAGAAGCCACCAGGGGACTGTTTTTCGTATGTCTTATTCTTGGAGATTACAGTACTATAATTACTGACATCTGCCATTTCGGGAAGAGTTATTTATAATATCTATTAGCTCTAACAATTACCAACCAATATAATTTTATTACGTTTCCCGGCTTTTAAAGCTTAGCTGGCGTGGATTCCATAGGTTACAGCTACTAGGACGCTAGAAAAGCTAGCTCTGAACTCCTCAAAAGGTGGCGGTTTTATTGTCGGAGCACACCAGCATTTGCAAACGTCTACTGTTTTACTTTTAAAGTTTAAACAACTAGAAACCAGCAGGGGATTGATTGTCTTACGTCTTATTCTTGGAGATTACAGTACTATAATTACTGACCTCTGCCAGTTCGCGAAGAGTTATTTATAATATCTATTAACTCTAACAATTTGCATTTGCATTTGCAAACGTCTACTGTCTTACTTTTGAAGTTTAAACAACTAGAAACCACCAGGGGACTGTTTTTCGTACGTCTTAATCTTGGAGATTACAGTACTATAACTACTGACATCTGCCAGTACGCGAAGAGTTGTTTAGAATGTTTATTAGCTCTAACAATTACTAATCAATATAATTTTATTACGTTTCCCGGCTTTTAAAGCTAAGCTGGCGTAGATTCCATAGGTAACAGCTACTAGGACGCTAGAAAAGCTAGCATTGAACTCCTCAAAAGGTGGCGGTTTTATGTGTTGGAGCACACCGGCATTTGCAAACGTGTACTGTCTTACTATTATAGTTTAAACAACTAGAAACCACCAGGGGACTGTTTTTCGTACGACTTAATCATGGAAATTACGGTACTATAATTACTGACATTTTCCAGCTCGCGAAGAGTTATTTAGAATGTCTATTAGCTCTAACAATTACCAACCAATATTACTTTATTATGTTACAAGGCTCTTAAAGCTAAGCTGGCGTAGCTGCCATAGGTTAGAGCTACTGGGACGCTAGAAAAGCTAACTTTCAACCTTCAAACGGTAGCAGTTCTATATGTTGGTACACACCAGCATTTGCAAACGTTTCCTATCTTATTATTAAGCCTTAAAGAACCTGAAACAACCAAGGGATAGTTTGTCTTACGTCTTATTCTTGGAGATTGCAGTACTATAATTACTGACATCTGCCATTTCGCGAAGAGTTATTTATAATATCTATTAGCTCTAACAATTACCAACCAATATAATTTTATTACGTTTCCCGGCTTTTAAAGCTTAGCTGGCGTAGATTCCATATGTTACAGCTACTAGGACGCTAGAAAAGTAGGCTCTGAACTCCTCAAAAGGTGGCGGTTTTATTGTCGGAGCACACCAGCATTTGCAAACGTCTACTGTCTTACTTTTGAAGTTTAAACAACTAAAAATCACCAGGGGACTGTTTTTCGTACGTCTTAATCTTGGAGATTACAGTACTATAGTTACTGACATCTGGCAGTTCGCGAAGAGCTATTTATAATATCTATTAGCTCCAACAATTACCAACCAATATAATTTGTTACGTTTCCCGGCTTTTTAAAGCTTAGCTGGCGTAGATTCCATAGGTAACAGCTACTAGGACGCTAGAAAAGCTAGCATTGAACTCCTCAAAAGTTGGCGGTTTTATGTGTTGGAGCACACCGGCATTTGCAAACGTGTACTGTCTTACTATTATAGTTTAAACAACTAGAAACCACCAGGGGACTGTTTTTCGTACGACTTAATCATGGAAATTACGGTACTATAATTACTGACATTTTCCAGCTCGCGAAGAGTTATTTAGAATGTCTATTAGCTCTAACAATTACCAACCAATATTACTTTATTATGTTACACGGCTCTTAAAGCTAAGCTGGCGTAGCTGCCATAGGTTAGAGCTACTGGGACGCTAGAAAAGCTAACTTTCAACCTTCAAACGGTAGCAGTTCTATATGTTGGTACACACCAGCATTTGCAAACGTTTCCTATCTTATTATTAAGCCTTAAAGAACCTGAAACAACCAGGGGATAGTTTGTCTTACGTCTTATTCTTGGAGATTACAGTTATTTATAATATCTATTAGCTCTAACAATTACCAAACAATATAATTTTATTACGTTTCCCGGCTTTTAAAGCTTAGCTGGCGTAGATTCCATAGGTAACAGCTACTAGGACGCTAGAAAAGCTAGCATTGAACTCCTCAAAAGGTGGCGGTTTTATGTGTTGGAGCACACCGGCATTTGCAAACGTGTACTGTCTTACTATTATAGTTTAAACAACTTGAAACCACCAGGGGACTGTTTTTCGTACGACTTAATCATGGAAATTACGGTACTATAATTACTGACATTTTCCAGCTCGCGAAGAGTTATTTAGAATGTCTATTAGCTCTAACAATTACCAACCAATATTACTTTATTATGTTACACGGCTCTTAAAGCTAAGCTGGCGTAGCTGCCATAGGTTAGAGCTACTGGGACGCTAGAAAAGCTAACTTTCAACCTTCAAACGGTAGCAGTTCTATATGTTGGTACACACCAGCATTTGCAAACGTTTCCTATCTTATTATTAAGCCTTAAAGAACCTGAAACAACCAGGGGATAGTTTGTCTTACGTCTTATTCTTGGAGATTACAGTACTATAATTACTGACATCTGCCATTTCGCGAAGAGTTATTTATAATATCTATTAGCTCTAACAATTACCAACCAATATAATTTTATTACGTTTCCCGGCTTTTAAAGCTTAGCTGGCGTAGATTCCATATGTTACAGCTACTAGGACGCTAGAAAAGTAGGCTCTGAACTCCTCAAAAGGTGTCGGTTTTATTGTCGGAGCACACCAGCATTTGCAAACGTCTACTGTCTTACTTTTGAAGTTTAAACAACTAAAAACCACCAGGGGACTGTTTTTCGTACGTCTTAATCTTGGAGATTACAGTACTATAGTTACTGACATCTGGCAGTTCGCGAAGAGCTATTTATAATATCTATTAGCTCCAACAATTACCAACCAATATAATTTGTTACGTTTCCCGGCTTTTAAAGCTTAGCTGGCGTAGACTCCATAGGTTACAGCTACTAGGACGCTAGAAAAGCTAGCTCTGAACTCCTCAAAAGGTGGCGGTTTTATTGTCGGAGCACACCAGCATTTGCAAACGTCTACTGTCTTACTTTTGAAGTTTAAACAACTAGAAACCACCAGGGGATTGTTTGTCTTACGTTTTATTCTTGGAGATTACAGTACTATAATTAGTGACATCTGCCAGTTCGTGAAGAGTTATTTATAATATCTATTAGCTCTAACAATTACCAACCAATATAATTTTATTACGTTTGCCGGCTTTTAAAGCTTAGCTGGCGTAGATTCCATAGTTTACAGCTACTAGGACGCTAGAAAAGCTAGCTCTGAACTCCTCAAAAGGTGGCGGTTTTATTGTTGGAGCACACCAGCATTTGCAAACGTCTACTGTTTTACTTTTGAAGTTTAAACGACTAGAAACCACCAGGGAACTGTTTTTCGTACGTCTTAATCTTGGAGATTACAGTACTATAACTACTGACATCTGCCAGCTCGCGAAGAGTTGTTTAGAATGTTTATTAGCTCTAACAATTACTAATCAATATAATTTTATTACGTTTCCCGGCTTTTAAAGCTAAGCTGGCGTAGATTCCATAGGTTATAGCTACTAGGAAGCTCGAAAAGCTAGCATTGAACTCCTCAAAAGGTGGCGGTTTTATGTGTTGGAGCACACCGGCATTTGCAAACGTGTACTGTCTTACTATTATAGTTTAAACAACTTGAAACCACCAGGGGACTGTTTTTCGTACGTCTTAATCTTGGAGATTACAGTACTATAACTACTGACATCTGCCAGCCCGCCAAGAGTTGTTTAGAATGTTTATTAGCTCTAACAATTTCTAATCAATATCATTTTATTACGTTTCCCGGCTTTTAAAGCTTAGCTGGAGTAGATTCCATAGGTTACAGCCAAAAGGACGCTAGAAAAGCTAGCTCTGAACTCCTCAAAAGGTGGCGGTTTTATGTGTTGGAGCACACCGGCATTTGCAAACGTGTACTGTCTTACTATTATAGTTTAAACAACTAGAAACCACCAGGGGACTGTTTTTCGTACGACTTAATCATGGAAATTACGGTACTATAATTACTGACATTTTCCAGCTCGCGAAGAGTTATTTAGAATGTCTATTAGCTCTAACAATTACCAACCAATATTACTTTATTATGTTACACGGCTCTTAAAGCTAAGCTGGCGTAGCTGCCATAGGTTAGAGCTACTGGGACGCTAGAAAAGCTAACTTTCAACCTTCAAACGGTAGCAGTTCTATATGTTGGTACACACCAGCATTTGCAAACGTTTCCTATCTTATTATTAAGCCTTAAAGAACCTGAAACAACCAGGGGATAGTTTGTCTTACGTCTTATTCTTGGAGATTACAGTACTATAATTACTGACATCTGCCATTTCGCGAAGAGTTATTTATAATATCTATTAGCTCTAACAATTACCAACCAATATAATTTTATTACGTTTCCCGGCTTTTAAAGCTTAGCTGGCGTAGATTCCATATGTTACAGCTACTAGGACGCTAGAAAAGTAGGCTCTGAACTCTTCAAAAGGTGGCGGTTTTATTGTCGGAGCACACCAGCATTTGCAAACGTCTACTGTCTTACTTTTGAAGTTTAAACAACTAAAAACCACCAGGGGACTGTTTTTCGTACGTCTTAATCTTGGAGATTACAGTACTATAGTTACTGACATCTGGCAGTTCGCGAAGAGCTATTTATAATATCTATTAGCTCCAACAATTACCAACCAATATAATTTGTTACGTTTCCCGGCTTTTAAAGCTTAGCTGGCGTAGACTCCATAGGTTACAGCTACTAGGACGCTAGAAAAGCTAGCTCTGAACTCCTCAAAAGGTGGCGGTTTTATTGTCGGAGCACACCAGCATTTGCAAACGTCTACTGTCTTACTTTTGAAGTTTAAATAACTAGAAACCACCAGGGGATTGTTTGTCTTACGTTTTATTCTTGGAGATTACAGTACTATAATTAGTGACATCTGCCAGTTCGTGAAGAGTTATTTATAATATCTATTAGCTCTAACAATTACCAACCAATATAATTTTATTACGTTTGCCGGCTTTTAAAGCTTAGCTGGCGTAGATTCCATAGTTTACAGCTACTAGGACGCTAGAAAAGCTAGCTCTGAACTCCTCAAAAGGTGGCGGTTTTATTGTTGGAGCACACCAGCATTTGCAAACGTCTACTGTTTTACTTTTGAAGTTTAAACGACTAGAAACCACCAGGGAACTGTTTTTCGTACGTCTTAATCTTGGAGATTACAGTACTATAACTACTGACATCTGCCAGCTCGCGAAGAGTTGTTTAGAATGTTTATTAGCTCTAACAATTACTAATCAATATAATTTTATTACGTTTCCCGGCTTTTAAAGCTAAGCTGGCGTAGATTCCATAGGTTATAGCTACTAGGAAGCTCGAAAAGCTAGCATTGAACTCCTCAAAAGGTGGCGGTTTTATGTGTTGGAGCACACCGGCATTCGCAAACGTGTACTGTCTTACTGTTATAGTTTAAACAACTTGAAACCACCAGGGGACTGTTTTTCGTACGTCTTAATCTTGGAGATTACAGTACTATAACTACTGACATCTGCCAGCCCGCCAAGAGTTGTTTAGAATGTTTATTAGCTCTAACAATTACTAATCAATATCATTTTATTACGTTTCCCGGCTTTTAAAGCTTAGCTGGAGTAGATTCCATAGGTTACAGCCAAAAGGACGCTAGAAAAGCTAGCTCTGAACTCCTCAAAAGGTGGCGGTTTTATGTGTTGGAGCACACCGACATTTTCAAACGTTTACTGTCTTACTATTGAAGTTTATACAACTAGAAACAACCAGTGGACTGTTTTTCGTACGTCTTAATCTAGGAGATTACAGTACTATAATTACTGACATCTGCCAGCTCGCGAAGAGTTATTTAGAATGTCTATTAGCTCTAACAAATACCAGCCAATATTACTTTATTACGTTTCACGGCTCTTAAAGCTAAGCTGGCGTAGCTGCCATAGGTTACTGCTACTAGGTCGCTGGAAAAGCTAGCTTTGAACTCTCAAACGGTAGCAGTTTTCTATGTTGGTACACACCGGCATTTGTAAACGTTTACTATCTTATTATTAAGCTGTAAAGAACCTGAAACAACCAGGGGATTGTTTGTCTTACGTCTTATTCTTGGAGATTACAGTTATTTATAATATCTATTAGCTCTAACAATTACCAAACAATATAATTTTATTACGTTTCCCGGCTTTTAAAGCTTAGCTGGCGTAGATTCCATAGGCAACAGCTACTAGGGCGCTAGAAAAGCTAGCTCTGAACTCCTCAAAAGGTGGCGGTTTTATTGTTGGAGCACACCAGCATTTGCAAACGTCTACTGTCTTACTTTTGAAGTTTAAACAACTAGAAACCACCAGGGGACTGGTTTTCGTACGTCTTAATCTTGGAGATTACAGTACTATAACTACTGACATCTGCCAGTACGCGAAGAGTTGTTTAGAATGTTTATTAGCTCTAACAATTACTAATCAATATAATTTTATTACGTTTCCCGGCTTTTAAAGCTAAGCTGGCGTAGATTCCATAGGTTATAGCTACTAGGACGCTAGAAAAGCTAGCATTGAACTCCTCAAAAGGTGGCGGTTTTATGTGTTGGAGCACACCGGCATTTGCAAACGTGTACTGTCTTACTATTATAGTTTAAACAACTAGAAACCACCAGGGGACTGTTTTTCGTACGACTTAATCTTGGAAATTACGGTACTATAATTACTGACATTTTCCAGCTCGCGAAAAGTTATTTAGAATGTCTATTAGCTCTAACAATTACCAACCAATATTACTTTATTACGTTACACGGCTCTTAAAGCTAAGCTGGCGTAGCTGCCATAGGTTAGAGCTACTGGGACGCTAGAAAAGCTAACTTTCAACCTTCAAACGGTAGCAGTTCTATATGTTGGTACACACCAGCATTTGCAAACGTTTCCTATCTTATTATTAAGCCTTAAAGAACCTGAAACAACCAGGGGATAGTTTGTCTTACGTCTTATTCTTGGAGATTACAGTACTATAATTACTGACATCTGCCATTTCGCGAAGAGTTATTTATAATATCTATTAGCTCTAACAATTACCAACCAATATAATTTTATTACGTTTCCCGGCTTTTAAAGCTTAGCTGGCGTAGATTCCATAGGTTATAGCTACTAGGAAGCTCGAAAAGCTAGCATTGAACTCCTCAAAAGGTGGCGGTTTTATTGTCGGAGCACACCAGCATTTGCAAACGTCTACTGTCTTACTTTTGAAGTTTAAACAACTAGAAACCACCAGGGGACTGGTTTTCGTACGTCTTAATCTTGGAGATTACAGTACTATAACTACTGACATCTGCCAGTACGCGAAGAGTTGTTTAGAATGTTTATTAGCTCTAACAATTACTAATCAATATAATTTTATTACGTTTCCCGGCTTTTAAAGCTAAGCTGGCGTAGATTCCATAGGTTATAGCTACTAGGACGCTAGAAAAGCTAGCATTGAACCCCTCAAAAGGTGGCGGTTTTATGTGTTGGAGCACACCGGCATTTGCAAACGTGTACTGTCTTACTATTATAGTTTAAACAACTAGAAACCACCAGGGGACTGTTTTTCGTACGACTTAATCTTGGAAATTACGGTACTATAATTACTGACATTTTCCAGCTCGCGAAAAGTTATTTAGAATGTCTATTAGCTCTAACAATTACCAACCAATATTACTTTATTACGTTACACGGCTCTTAAAGCTAAGCTGGCGTAGCTGCCATAGGTTAGAGCTACTGGGACGCTAGAAAAGCTAACTTTCAACCTTCAAACGGTAGCAGTTCTATATGTTGGTACACACCAGCATTTGCAAACGTTTCCTATCTTATTATTAAGCCTTAAAGAACCTGAAACAACCAGGGGATAGTTTGTCTTACGTCTTATTCTTGGAGATTACAGTACTATAATTACTGACATCTGCCATTTCGCGAAGAGTTATTTATAATATCTATTAGCTCTAACAATTACCAACCAATATAATTTTATTACGTTTCCCGGCTTTTAAAGCTTAGCTGGCGTAGATTCCATATGTTACAGCTACTAGGACGCTAGAAAAGTAGGCTCTGAACTCCTCAAAAGGTGGCGGTTTTATTGTCGGAGCACACCAGCATTTGCAAACGTCTACTGTCTTACTTTTGAAGTTTAAACAACTAAAAACCACCAGGGGACTGTTTTTCGTACGTCTTAATCTTGGAGATTACAGTACTATAGTTACTGACATCTGGCAGTTCGCAAAGAGCTATTTATAATATCTATTAGCTCCAACAATTACCAACCAATATAATTTGTTACGTTTCCCGGCTTTTAAAGCTTAGCTGGCGTAGATTCCATAGGTTACAGCTACTAGGACGCTAGAAAAGCTAGCTCTGAACTCCTCAAAAGGTGGCGGTTTTATTGTCGGAGCACACCAGCATTTGCAAACGTCTACTGTCTTACTTTTGAAGTTTAAACAACTAGAAACCACCAGGGAATTGTTTGTCTTACGTCTTATTCTTGGAGATTACAGTACTATAATTAGTGACATCTGCCAGTTCGTGAAGAGTTATTTATAATATCTATTAGCTCTAACAATTACCAACCAATATAATTTTATTACGTTTGCCGGCTTTTAAAGCTTAGCTGGCGTAGATTCCATAGGTTACAGCTACTAGGACGCTAGAAAAGCTAGCTCTGAACTCCTCAAAAGGTGGCGGTTTTATTGTTGGAGCACACCAGCATTTGCAAACGTCTACTGTTTTACTTTTGAAGTTTAAACGACTAGAAACCACCAGGGAACTGTTTTTCGTACGTCTTAATCTTGGAGATTACAGTACTATAACTACTGACATCTGCCAGCTCGCGAAGAGTTGTTTAGAATGTTTATTAGCTCTAACAATTACTAATCAATATAATTTTATTACGTTTCCCGGCTTTTAAAGCTAAGCTGGCGTAGATTCCACAGGTTATAGCTACTAGGAAGCTCGAAAAGCTAGCATTGAACTCCTCAAAAGGTGGCGGTTTTATGTGTTGGAGCACACCGGCATTTGCAAACGTGTACTGTCTTACTATTATAGTTTAAACAACTTGAAACCACCAGGGGACTGTTTTTCGTACGACTTAATCTTGGAAATTACGGTATTATAATTACTGACATTTTCCAGTTCGCGAAGAGTTATTTAGAATGTCTATTAGCTCTAACAATTGCCAACCAATATTACTTTATTACGTTTCACGGCTCTTAAAGCTAAGCTGGCGTAGCTGCCATAGGTTGGAGCTACTGGGACGCTAGAAAAGCTAACTTTCAACCTTCAAACGGTAGCAGTTCTATATGTTGGTACACACCAGCATTTGCAAACGTTTCCTATCTTATTATTAAGCCTTAAAGAACCTGAAACAACCAGGGGGTTGTTTTTCGTACGTCTTAATCTTGGAGATTACAGTTCTATAATTACTACTTTATTACGTTTCACGGCTCTTAAAGCTAAGCTGGCGTAGCTGCCATAGGTTACTGCTACTAGGTCGCTGGAAAAGCTAGCTTTGAACTCTCAAACGGTAGCAGTTTTCTATGTTGGTACACACCGGCATTTGTAAACGTTTACTATCTTATTATTAAGCTGTAAAGAACCTGAAACAACCAGGGGATTGTTTGTCTTACGTCTTATTCTTGGAGATTACAGTACTATAATTACTGACATCTGCCAGTTCGCGAAGAGTTATTTATAATATCTATTAGCTCTAACAATTACCAACCAATATGATTTTATTACGTTTCCCGGCTTTTAAAGCTTAGCTGGCGTAGATTCCATAGGTTACAGCTACTAGGACGCTAGAAAAGCTAGCTCTGAACTCCTCAAAAGGTGGCGGTTCTATATGTTGGTATACACCAGCATTTGCAAACGTTTCCTATCTTATTATTAAGCCTTAAAGAACCTGAAACAACCAGGGGATTGTTTGTCTTACGTCTTATTCTTGGAGATTACAGACTAAAATTACTGACATCTGCCAGCTCGCGGAGAGTAATTTATAATATCTATTAGCTCTACCAATTACCAACCAATAAAATTTTATTACGTTTCCCGGCTTTTAAAGCTAAGCTGGCGTAGATTCCATTGGTTACAGCTACTAGGACGCTAGAAAAGCTAGCTCTGAACTCCTCAAACGGTGGCGGTTTTATGTGTTGGAGCACACCGGCTTTTGCAAACGTTTACTGTCTTACTATTGAAGTTTAAACAACTAGAAACCACCAGGAGACTGTTTTTCGTACGTCTTAGTTTTGGAGATTACAGTTCTATAATTACTGACGTCTGCCAGCTCGCGAAGAGCTATTTATAATGTTTATTAGCTCTATCAATTACCAATCAATATCATTTTATTACGTTTCACGGTTTTTAAAGTTAAGCTGGCGTAGATTCCATAAGTTACAGCTACTAGGGCGCTCGAAAAGGTAGCTTTGAACTCCTCAAACGTAGCGGTTTTATGTGTTGGTGCACACCGTCTTTTACAAATGTTGACTATCTTACTATTAACGTTTAAACAACTAGAAACAACCAGGGGATTGTTTTTCGTACTTCTTAATATTGGGAATTATTGTACTCAAATTACTGACATCTGCTAGCTCGCAACGAGTTATTTATAATGTCTATTAGCTCAAACAAATACCAACCAATATAATTTTATTACGTTTTACGGCTTGTTAGAACAATTTTATTAAAGCAGTTACTTTTGGTATTTTAGCGTCAAACCTTATTTCCGCTTGGTCCATTTCAAATATTAACGCATTACAGTCTGGCATATTCATCGAGACTTAATTTTCCATTGCTAACGTGTTATCAAACCTTGACCCTGCTGCAAGCAGTAGTTTCTTTGTTCTTTTAAATTCTTAGTAAGCCGCTTATCAAAGCAGCTGTGTTCTGCCTTTTCCTTCTGCATGGATGATGTCATCTTGCCACTATCACGTCTTAAATGGTTCTTGACGCCGAACCGGCGGTTGTAATTTTACGTGTGAATCCCCTGGTTAAGTAAAGTTGTTCCAGTATTTCGATCCGTCTTATTCTTAAACTTAACGAGTGGAACAAGGAGGTAGATAAGTCGCGTCTGCGCTATGTTATTCTTCACGCTTGCCGCTTGGCAGGAACTTCACTTCGCTTCCGCCCGTTGAACTAGAACAAACGTTTTTGTCTTCTTCAGCCCCCGGCTCGCATCGCTTGCGGCCGGGGGACGCTGCTCGAACTTTCGTAATTTTCGTTGTGAATAGCTGTGTGTTTTGGGTGCATTGTGTTGTTTGTTGTACCAATTTAACGTTCTCGAACTGTTTCGTTTGGCAAGAAAACTCCGGCGTTGGTGGTGGTGAACTTTCCGTTTGAAGTGCATGTGAAGCATTAATTAGCGGGGTCAAAAGTTCTTATAGTCGAGGGTTGCGAGGCCCTTGAATATATCGTTTATACGGATCCTAACGAACTCTTTCAATTGAACCCAAAGCTAATTTGAATTTAACGTCGCATTATCGAAACTCGCACGTCGAGGGGTTTACCCCGTGTTATCGTTACGTCGACTTCTCCCTTCGGGGAACTATTGCATCATGCCACCCTTAATTGTTGCCAGCATCTTCGAGGCTGTGCCCGCACCACGTCATCACCTGTGATTTCGCTGTCATCCGTTCTTTCCGGCAGTTTGTTTGGGAAGCGACGCTACATACAGTATCACCCGTAATTATGCAGTCAGCTGATGTTCTCCAGGTAAAGTTCTTGTAAATTAGTTTTATTGTGTATAATTAAAAGTGAACGCCTCGTTGAGTGTTGAACGATCAGCGCATTTGTTATTAACGTTGTGCTTTGCTGTTTGCGAAATTTAATGGTTTACCGATGCATTCTTTTGTTGTTTAACGTAACTGGTGGCAGTTTTGTTTGCCGTGATCCACATTATTGTTGTTTACAGTCAAGCTTACCACTTGTAATTAAGTTAACGTATTGCGCTATCTAACCTAACTAACCTTTTTGAGTACTTTTAAATTCTAACTAGTCAATTTCATGTTTATTGTCACCTATATATATATTTGTTTTTATTCTAATAGAGTTCATGGTCAAGTACTTCTGTTTTTCATTTGTGTTCGTGATTCTTGCATGCGTTTTATTGTACTGTTTCAGCTGTAAGGAGATGAACAGTTGCTCATGAGCAAGTTTTGTTGTAAGGTAAGTCGATACTGTACGTCTTTGCCAACCGAGCTCTGCCAAGGAAAAAAATAGCAAGGTGACTTTATGTACTTCCATTTTCAAAGTAATCTCACCTGTGTTGTTATTGTTGTTTCCCGATTTAGTCAAGAAAATGGTGGCGTTCCGTTATTTAACATCTTTAACCCCCTTTGTGTCAGAGCACAGCCCTAACTTTCAGATAGTAAAGAACCACGACCTTTTTTCACTGAGCATCCAATAGTCGGCGCATTTTGTTACGGCACACCTTGTAACGAAGGCTAGGGCTGAGTATTTGGCAAGATTCCCGATTTTGTCTTACTCATTTTGTAGATAATAGGTTTGGCTCTCAAGCGTATGAGTTATGCTTTGCACGCTTGAGGGTCTGATTGTTAATGCCGTTAACGCGGTTTCGTTGTGTAACAAACTGGCTAGTTGTTAGTGCCGTAATAACGTTTTCGCCTTGTAACATACTGGCTATCCCGTCGTAATAACGTTTTCGGCCTGTAACAGGCTTTTAAAGCTTAGCTGGCGTAGATTCCATAAGTTACAGCTACTAGGGCGCTCGAAAAGCTAGCTTTGAACTCCTCAAACAGTAGCGGTTATATGTGTTGGTGCACACCGTCATTTACAAACATTGATTATTTTACTATTAAGGTTTAAACAACTAGAAATAACCAGGAAATTGTTTTTCTAACGTCTTAATATTGGAGATAATAGTACTATAATTACTGACATTTGCCAGTTCGCAAAGAGTTGTTTATAATGCCTATTAGCTCTAACAATTACCAACCAGTATCAATTTATCACCACGGCTTTTAACGCTAAGCTGGCGTAGAATCCATAGGTTACAGCTGCTAGGATGCTGAATGCCTCAAACGGTAGGAGCTTTATATGTTGGTGCTTATCGAAATTTAGAAATGTATACTATCTTACTATTGAGGTTTAAACAACTAGAAACAACTAGGTGATTGTTTGTCTTACGTTTTAATTCTGGTGATTACAGTACTATAATTACTGACATCTGCCAGCTCGGGAAGAGTTATTTATAATGTCTATTAGCTCTAACAATTACGAACCAGGTTACAACTACTAGGACCTTAGAAAAGTTACCCCTAAATGCCCCAAACGGTAGCTGTTTTATGTTTTGTTGCCCACCGGCGTTTACTATCCAACTATTGAGGTTTAAACAACTAGAAATGACCAGGGAATTGTTTGTCGTACGTTTTAATCCTGGAGATTACAGTACTGTAATTACTGTAATCTCCAAGTTTGCGAAGAGTTATTTATAATGCCTTCTAGCTCTAAAAATTACAAACCAATAACATTTTATTACGTTTCACGGCTCATAAAGATAAGCTGTCATCGATTTTACAGGTTTCCGCTACTAGGACGCTAAAGAAGCTACTTCTAAACGCCTCAAACCGTAGGAGTTCCATGTGTTGGTGCACACCAGCCTTTACCAACGTTTACTCTCTATCTATTCAATTAAAACAACTTGGAACAACAAGGGAATTGATTTTCAAGCGTATTAATCCTGGAGATTACAGTGATATAATTCCTGACATCTGCTACTAACCAGTAACATTTTATTACGTTTCACGGCTTTTAAAGCTAAGCTGGCCTAGATTCTATAGATTACAGCTACTAGGGCGCTAGAAAAGCTACTTCTGAACACTTCAAACGGTAGCAGCTTGTTGTGTTGGTGCACACCGGCTTTTACAAACGTTTACTATTTTACTATTCTCATTTAAACAACTTGAAAAAGCCAGGGGATTCATTTTTGTACGTTTTAATCCTGGATATTACAGTACTATAATTACTGACATCTGTAAGTTCGCGAAGAGTTATTTATCATGCCGACTAGCTTTAACAATTACTAACCAGTAACTTTTTATTATGTTTCACGGCCTTTAAAATTAAGCTGGTGTAGATTTCATAGGTTACGAGGACGCTACGATGGCTAATATAATTACATTACGAGAACAAACTTATGTAATCAATAATTAATGAAAAACGTGTTTTTAGACATTTTAACGAATCTGAACTATTGCACTTGAACTGTTTAGATGGCGAAAAATTTGGTATAGTTTTTCTATATAAAATTTTATATTTTGTACTTAGTACTTCTGTAGTTAATGGTAGTTTGATATGTCTAAATGGGTTCCTGCACCCTTACAGCGTGTGCAACCACTACAACCAATTCTAATCCAGTTATTGAGCACCTACTAGTGTTGGCTTGCTTACCAGGGCAAAAATTATTACATTTTATTCGTGACTAGCTATTATTGTAGTCAAATAACTTCTCCTGTGGTTAATATTTACTGCAAAACGTGTTTTTCCGACTTTTTAAAGTACCCGAATACTAAACCATTGAACTTAAAACTTTTGAATACCGAAAAATTTTATATAGTAGTAGTTATATATCTAAATGAGTTCCAAACGCGCTTCTACAGCGTATACAATCAGTACAACTAATTCTAAGCCAGTTATTAAGCACCTTCTAGTGTTGACACGCATGCCCGGGCCATTAATTATTATATTTTGATAGTCAATAGCTTTTATAGTAGCACAATATCAAGTTCTGTGGTTAATATTTACTGCAAAACGTGTTTTTCAAACGTTTTAACATACCTGAATACTAAACTATTGAACCTGAGCTTTTTGAATGTCTAAAAAATTGTTAAAGTAATTTTATAAGGCTAACTGGATTCCAAATGCACCCCTACAGCGTCGGCAACCGCTACAACAAATTCTAAGCCAGTTATTGAGAACCTGCTAGTGTTGACACGCTGGCCAGGATCATAATTATTATATTCGGATGGTCACTAGCTTTTATAGTAGCACAATATCAAGTTCTGTAGTCAATATTTACTGCAAAACGTGTTTTTCAGACGTTTTAACATACCTGAATACTAAACTATTGAACCTGAGCTTTTTGGATGTCAAAAAACTTGATATAGAAGTTTTATATGGCTAAACGTTTCCAAATGCTCTCCTACAGCCCTACCGCCACTATAATTAATTCTAAGCCACTTATTAGTACCTATTAGTAATGACCTGCTTACCAGGGTTAGAATTACTACGTTTTGTTCGTGACTAGCTATTATTGTATTCAAATAACATTTGCTGTGGTTAATACCTAATAAAATACTTGAATACCAAACTATTGAACTTGAAATTTTTGGATGCCGAAAAATTTGATATAGTAGTTTTACATGGCTAAATGAGTTCCAAATGCACTCCTACAGCGTCAATAACCACTACAACCAATTCTAAGCCAGTTATTGAGCACCTGCTAGCGGTGGCACGCTTACCAATACAAACATTATTACATTTTGTTCGTGACTAGCTATTAATGTAATCAAATAACTTTTCCTGTGGTTAATATATACTGCAAGACGTGTTTTTCCAACGTTTTAACGTACGTGAATACTAAACACGTGAACTTAAAACTTTTGCATACCCAAAAATTTGATATAGTGGTTTTGTATGGCTAAAAGAGTTCCAAATGCACTCTAACAGCGTGTACAACAACTACAACCAATTCTAAGCCAGTTATTGGGCACCTTTTAGTGTTGACACGCTTGCCGGGTCCATAATTATTATATTTTGATCTTTACTAGCTATTATAGTAGCACAATATCAACTTCTGCGTCAGCGTCTACAACCACTACAACCAATTCTAAGCCAGTTATTGAGCACCTGCTAGTGTTGGCGCGCTTACCGATACAAAAATTATTGCATTTTGTTCGTGACTAGCTATTATTCTAATCAAATAACTTTTTCTGTGGTTAATATATACTGCAAGACTTGTTTCTCCAATGTTTTAACGTACGTGAATACTAAACTATTGAACTTAAAACTTTTGGATACCGAAAAATTTGATATAGTAGTTTTATATGTTTAAATAAGTTCCAAATGCTCTCCTACAGCGCCTACAACCACTACAACCAATTCTAAGCCAGCTATTGAGCACCTGCTGGTGTTGGCGCGCTGGCCAGAGCCATAATTATTATATTTTGATCGTCACTAGTTATTATAGAAGAACAGTATCAACTTCTGTAGTTAATATTTTTTGCAAAACGTGTTTTTCAGACGTTTTAACGTACCTGAATACTAAACTATTAAACTTAAAACCTTTGAATACCGAAAAATTGTATATAGTTGTTTTATATGGCTAAATAAGTTCCAGCCTTGCATTCTCATATGTACGTGCTTGCATGCAAAATGTTAATTTGTTCGTTTCGAAAAATTTAAATTGTGGGGCTGATTATTTTCCCTGTATCGTCTTTTTAATGTGTTATAACTATAATTTTGTCGTAATATAATGCTTTTCTGACTTCCATAATACAACTAAGTACGCAAGTGGACGTTAATAATGTGTGTTTGCTTATCTAAATTTGACTTTTCTTATTTCAGCATGGCAACTTTCATTTCATTATAATGTAAATAGAATACTGAAGAAGCTAATACTATTAGCGAAACGTATATTTATTAAATCAAATATTACGACAATATGATTTTTATTTATACTATATAAAAATCAAGTTTATCACATATTGAATTGATATAATTATCTCCATTAACAATTTCAAACTTTTGAAATTTTTTATCAATTTACTTAATATTTTTAAACTAAGTCGAATCTGCACTGGAAATCAGCATTCTACAATTCATGCCTTGCATAAACGACTGCCCATGTAACAAGGATTAATCCATCACAAGCAAGCTACACCATTATCTATTACAGCTGTTAATATGCTTTCCCAAGCCGTTTTTAAAAGGGATGAGCAGCTACCTGCAATTGGATTCTTTAAATTTATTAACGCTAAATATGGACCTAATCAAGAGGACCTTTTTCGAAACTTTTGCAAAATAAACAATTTAATTGTAAAGGTAAGCGAACACAATTCTTTCCTTAAAACTTGTAAAAAAACTTACTAATTCCAAAATTTCTAAAAACTAAAAATTATCATATTGTTTTCCAAAATTACAATCATAAATTTAAATATTCAGAAATGCAAAATATAACTGCAATGAAAACTTTAGCATTATTAATAAAAGACAATTATAGTTACTTAAATAATTTGAAACAAAAACTTATGAGAATGCAAAACTGTTTTGAATAATTTTCCTAATAAAACTCTTATCATAAATTTTCTAGCAACCAAAATAATACAGAACTTAAACTTGAGAAACATAATACATGCAATACTTAATAAAAAAATCAACTTACTAATAAATAATAGTAATCAAAAGCTTTCCAAAGCTGACAACCCATTGAACACTAAAGTTTTGAATTCTCAAAAAACGCCTAATATAAATTATTTTAAAACCCTAACGAATTTATCTACAATATGACTAACGTAAACATTCCAGAAAATGTTAAAAAAATTTAAAATTAGGGCCAAAATTTAACCATTACAATCCAAGAAACAAACTTCCAATTGTAAATATAATCTATAATGTAGAAAATGGTATCTCTACTTTACCACCTAATGAACAAAATTCTATACGTGTTAATATCGTTAATATTTAACTAATTTTAAAAACAATAAAAACAAATGTCAAAATTTAACTTTTCAGCAATTACTATACAACAATGTTTTAACCAAAAATATTAATGACACAAAAACTTTTTTAAAAACAATAATGACCTAATAATAACTTCTGCAGATAATACTCAAAAAACAGTAATTATGACTAAAGCCGATTACCATAATAAGATGATGGATTTGTTAAGAGATGAGAACACTTACAAACATGAGATTAAATACCCCACATTAACAATTAAAAATAAAAATAACAAATTAGTTAAAAAACTTACTTGAAAAGAATTACATAAATAATCTCACTTACAAAAACTTAATTTCTCTTAATGGTCTTCCACCAAAAATGTATGGGCTACCTAAACTTCATAAAGATAATATTCCTTTAAGACCAATTGTAGCTTCATATATGAGCCCAACTTACAACCTTTCTAAATATTTGTCAAAAATTCTATCTAATGTTACATCCCTTAACAAATTCAGCATTCAAGACTCTTGGAAATTCAAAGAACATATCGACAATACAAAACTTAGAGAAAACCATAAACTGTTTTCACTTGACGTTGTTTCCTTATACACCAACATTCCAATTAACCTTGCCTTAAATACCATTAAAAATAATTGGAACAGAATTAAAACGTACACTAATATCCCCTTAGATGATTTTATTCAATTGGTTGAATTTGTTTTAAATACTACATATTTCTCATACAATAAAAATATATACACTCAGACTTTTGGATGTGCAATGGGTTCACCCATATCATCTACTATCGCTAATCTGGTATTAGAAGATATTGAAACAAAAATTCTTAAACATAACTCCAATTATTCTTTTTATTTAAGATATGTAGATGACATCATAATGGCATATGACCTTATAAACAAACAATTATTTCTTCAACTTTTTAATAACGTACCCTAGACTTAAATTCACACTCGAAAATGAAAATCATAAGGCTTTAATAAACTTTTTAGATTTAACTTTACTCCGACAAACTAATGGGAATTCCTAACAAACTGGTTCCGCAAGACATTAAAACTAACAGATATTTAAATTGAAATTCCAACACTACCAATAAATATAAAAAAAGTGTCATAAACAGTTTAGTTGACAGAGCTATAAAATTATCCTCCAAACAATTCCACAAAAAAAAAATAGAGATCATCACACATATGTTAACTATTAATGATTACCCTACTAATTTTATTAATAAACAAATTAAAAGCTGTATTACTAGTATTAATAATAAAAAGAAAATTAACCATTCAATAAATCTGCAACCTAATTGTTTTGGCAATGATTTCAATATCACTGATACATCACCTCAAAATAAATACATATCTATAAATGATATTCCTGAACTATCTGAAAAAATTAAAACAGAAATGAAAAAATATAATATAAATACTGCTTTTAAAAATTACAACACTTTTGGAAATATGTTTTTTACCAATTCAAAAGACAAAACTGAAACTAATATGCGATGCAATCTTGTTTATCAAATTAACTGAAGCAATTGTTCATCCACTTACAATGGACAGACGAAACAATTACTAAAAAACAGAATTAACCAACATAAATATTCAATAAAAAACAATAATGTATCCCCCTCAAACAAAAAAACTGCTTTAACTGATCACGGCACTGAAAATCGCCACAAATTTAATTTCAATACACTAAAAATTTTACATAAAGAGTGTAACTTAAAGAAACGGTTAGTTTTGGAAATGATTGAAATACAACGAAGCCCTACGGCTATAAATTATAAAACTGATATTGAAAACCTAAGTTCTATTTATCATAACCTATTTCATTGATATAAAAAAAAATACAAGTGAATTATTTTTCTCAGAATTTATGTTCTGCTTTTATCCTTAAAATAAAAACTAAATTCTAACTTGGCTTGACTTTGTAAAATTTCATAATTCTTAAATAAATACGACCCTGTACATGTCCAATAACAGTTCCAAATTTTACACTCTGCGCATTACACATAACAAATAAGGAACAGCCTTGCATTCTCATATGTATATTGCTTGAATGCAAAATGTTTAAGTTGTTCGTTTAAAAATGTTAAATTGTGGGGATGATTATTTTCCCTGTATCGTCTTTTTAATGTGTTATAACTATAATTTTGTCGTAATATAATGCTTTTCTGACTTCCATAATACAAGTAAGTACGCAAGTGGACGTTAATAATGTGTGTTCGCTTATCTAAATTCGACTTACCTTATTTCAGCAAGGCAACTTACATTTCATTATAATGTAAATAGAATACTGAAGAAGATAATACTGTTAGCGAAACGTATATTCATTAAATCAAATATTACGACAATATAATTTTTATTTATACTATATAAAAATCAAGTTTATCTCGTATTGAATTGATATAATTATCTCAATAAACAGTTTCAAACTTTTTAAATTTTTTATCAATTTACTTAATATCTAAAAAAAACACCTTCTAGTGTTGACACGCTTGCCGGGGTCATAATTATTATATTTTGATCGTCACTAGCTATTATAGTAGCACAATATCAACTTCAGTAGTTAATATGTACTGTAAAACGTATTTTTCAGACGTTTTAACGTACCTAAAAATTAACTCTTGAACTTGAGCCTTTTGGATGTCGTAAAATTTGATATAGTAGTTTTATATGGCTAAATAAGTTCCACATGCACACCTACAGCGTCTAGCACCACTACAACTAATTCTGCGCCAGTTATTGAGCACCTGCTAGTGTTGGCACGCTTACCAGGGCAAAAATTATTACATTTTTTTCGTGACTAGCTATTATTGTATTCAAATAACTTTTCCTGTGGTTAATATTTACTGCTAAACGTGATTTTCCGACGTTTTATCGTACGTGAATACTAAACCATTAAACTTAAAATATTTGGATACCGAAAAATTTGATATAGTGGTTTTATATGGCTAAATAGTTCCAAATGCACTCTTATAGCGTGTACAACCACTACAACCAATTCTAAGCCAGTTATTGAGCACTTTTTAGTTTTGACACGCTTGCCGAGGCCATAATTATTATATTTTGATCGTCACTAGCTATTATAGTAGCACAATATCCACTTCCGTAGTAATATTTACTGAAAAACGTGTGTTACAGACGTTTTAACGTACCTGAATACTAAACTACTGGACTTAAACATTTTGGATTTCGTAACATTTGATATAGTAATTTTATATGGCTAAATGAGTTCCAACTGCACCCCTACACGTCTAGAACTAGTACAACCAATTCTAAGCCAGTAATTGAGCACCTGCTAGTGTTGGCACCCTTACCAGAACAAAAATGTTTACATTTTGTTCGTGACTACCAATTATTGTTTCTTGTGGTTAATATATACTGCAAGACTTGTTTTTCCGACGTTTTACGTAAACTGTTGAACTTAAAATTTTTGGATACCGAAAAATTTGATATAGTGATTTTGTATGGCTAAAAAGGTTCCAAATGCACTATTACAGCGTGTAAAACCACTACAACCAATTCGAAGTTATTGAGCATTTGCTCGTGTTGGCACGCTTACTAGGGCAAAAATTATTACATTTTGTTTGTGACTAGTTATTATTGTATTCAAATAACATTTTCTTTGTTTAATATTTACTGCAAACGGGTTTTTTAGACGTTTTAATATACCTGAATAGCAAACTATTGAACTTGAAATTTTTGGATGCCGAAAAATTTGATATAGTGGTTTTGTATTGCTAAAAGAGTTCCAAATGCACTCTTACAGCGTGTACAACCACTAAGCCAGTTATTGAGCACTTTCTAGTGTTGACACGCTTGCCGGGGCCATAATTATTATATTTTGATCGTTACTAGCTGTTATAGTACAATATTAACTTCTGTAGTTAACATTTTTGCAAAACGTGTTTTTCAGACGTTTTAACGTGCATGTATACTAACCTACCGAACTTGAACTTTTTGGTTGCCGAAAAATTTGAAATAGTAGTTTTATATGGCTAAATGAGTTCCAAATGAACCCCTATAGCGTCTACAACCACTACAATCAATTCTATGCCAGTTATTGAACACCTGCTAGTGTGGGCACGCTTGCCAGGGTTATAATTATTATATTTTGATCATCATTAGCTATTATAGTAGCACAATATCAACTTCTGTAGTTAATATGTACTGCAAAACGTGTATTTCAGACGTTTTAACGTACCTGAATACTAAACTATTAAACTTGGACTATTTGGATTTCGTAAAATTTGATATAGTAGTTTAATATAGCTAAACGAGTTCTAAATTCACTCCTACGACGTCTACAACCACTACAACCAATTCTAAGCCAGTTATTGGACACCCGCTAGTGTGGCAAAAATTATTACATTTTGTTCGTGACCAGCTATTATTGTATTCAAATAACGTTTTCTGTGGTTAATATTTACTGTAAAACAAGTTTTTCAGACCTTTTAACATAATTGAATACTAAACTATTTAACTTACAACTTTTGGATACCGAATTTTTTTTATAGTATTTTTATGTGGCTAAATGAGTTCCAAATGCAATCCTACAGCATCTACAACTACTACAACCAATTCTAAGCCAGTTATTGAGCACCTGCTAGTGTTCGCACGCATGTCATGTCCATAATTATTATATGTTGATTGTCATTAACTATTATAGTAGCACAATATAAACTTCTGTAGTTAATATGTAGTGTAAAAAGTGTTTTACAGTCGTTTTAACGAATATTCAACTATTGAACTTAAGCCTTTTGGAAGTCGTAAAATTTGATATAGTAGTTTTATATTGTTAAATGGGTTCCAAATGCACTCCTACAGCGTCTACAAGCACTACAACCAATTCTAAGCCAGTTATTGAACACCTACTAGTGTGGGCACGCTTGCCAGGGTTATAATTATTATATTTTGATCATCATTAGCTATTATAGTAGCACAATATCAACTTCTGTAGTTAATATGTACTGCAAAACGTGTATTTCAGACGTTTTAATGTACCTGAATACTAAACTATTAAACTTGAACTATTTGGATTTCGTAAAATTTGATATAGTAGTTTTATATGGCTAAATAAGTTCTAAATTCACTTCTATAGCGTCTACAACCACTACAACCAATTCTAAGCCAGTTATTGAACACCTGCTAATGTTGGCACGCTAACCAGGGAAAAAATTATTTCATTTTGTTCGTGACTAGCTATTATTGTATTCAAATAACGTTTTCTGTAATTAATATTTACTGCAAAACGTGTATTTCAGACGTTTTAACGTACCTGAATACTAAACTATTGCATTTGAACCATTTGGATTTCGTAAAATTTGATATAGTAGTTATATATGGCTAAATAAGTTCGAAGTGCACTGCTGAAGCGTCTACAACCACTACAACCAACTCTAAGATAGTTATTGAACACCTGCTAGTGTTGGCACGCTAACAAGAGCAAAAATTATTACATTTTGTTCTTGAATAGTTATTATTGTATTCAAATAACGTTTTAACGTATTTTAACGTATTTACTGCAAAACAAGTTTTTCAGGCGTTTTAACATACTTGAATACCAAACTATTTAACTTAAAACCTTTGAATACCGAAAAATTTTATATAGTAGTTTTATACGGCTAAATGAGTTCCAAATGCGCTCCTACAGCGTCTACAACCACTACAACCAATGTTAAGCCAGTTATTGAGCACCTGCTAGTGTTGGCACACTTGCCAGAGCCATAATTATTATATTTTGAATCATCACTAGCTTTTATAGTACTACAATCATTTTTAAGCCACTTAATAAGCACCTGTTAGTGATGGCATGCTTACCAGGGCTAAGATAATTACAATTTGACCTTCACTAGCTATTGTAGTAGTAAAATAGAATTATCTGCAGTTAATATTTAGTGCAAAACGTGGTTTTCAGACGCTTTAACTAACCTGAATACTCCACTATTGAAATTAACTTGAACTTTGAGGATGCCGAAGAATTTGATATAGAAGTTTTATATGGATAAATGAGTTCGAAACGCACTCTCACTGCGTCTCCGACCACTACAATCAATTCTAAGCCAGTTATTGAGCACTTGTTCGTGATGGCATGCGTACCAGGGCTAAAATTATTACATTTTAATCGTCACTACTTATTATAGTAGTACATTAACAACTTCTATAGTTAATATTTCCTGAAAAACGTGTTTTCAAACGTTTCAACGTACCTGAATACTAAACTATTAAACTTGAACTTTTTGAATACCGAAAGCTTGATATAGTAGTTGTATATGGACAAATGAGTTCCAAATGCACTCTCACAGCGTCTATAACTACTACAATCAATTCTAAGCCAATTATTGAGCACTTGTTCGGAATGCTTACGAGTGGTAAAATTATTACATTTTGATCGTCACTAGCTATTATAGTAGTCAAATAGAATTTTTTGTAGTTAATATTTTGTGCAAAACGAGTTTTTCACACGTTTTAACGTACCAAAACCGGCCGACCATCTACAATTACGGAAGTAAATAGCAAAGCTTTACTTAGAATTGTAAAAACTAATAGACGGTCCAGTACCAAAGAAATAATTGTTTTGTGGAGGGAAAGTATAGGCAAGGACATTTCGTTGTCTACAACAAAGAAAGCTATCATAAAATAGGATACAAATTCTATAAGGTAACAATTATCCTTTTTTGGGTGAAAATTGTTGGCAGCTTATACAATTTTTCTGACAGGGAAAAGAAAAGCCATTATTGACGACATTACAAACGTAATAGACTGAAATGGGCTAGGGCACACCAAAATTGGACTCAAAGACAATGGGAAAGTAATTTGGAGTGATGAGTCCAAATTTGATGTTTGCATAGGTGATTCTCGCAAAAGAGTATTGCGGACATCCATTGAGGTATATCATAATGATTGTCTAATAAGAAAAGTAAAGTTCCCAGCATCAGTAATGATATGGGGTTGTATGTCGGCAAAAAGTGTAGGTAAATTACATTTTATCGATGCAACAGTTAATGCGCAGAAGTACAAAGGGATTCTGGTAGAAAGCTTCTTACCATCAATTGCACAATGCGCAACGAATGACGGTGACTTTATCTTCCAACAGGACGGTGCACCGTGCCATACGGCAAAAATTATTCGTACGTGGTTCCAGAACCATAACATCCCACTACTAAAATGGACGTCTTCTAGTCCAGACTTTGGCATAACATGAAGAAACAACTGCGAAAAAATCAAGCTCGTACAGTACCTGAATTAAGAGCTACCTTGCAGAACATATGGAATAATATTTCACCAGAAGAGTGTGCAAGATTTGTAAACACAATGCCTAGCAGAATTAAGGCGGTTATTGCTAATAAAGGCGCTGTAACCAATATTAAAATCAAGCCGAGCTATTATGACCCATCAGTTGAGCCACATTGCTTGTTATACAAATATTATCCGTTATGTGAATTAAATATAGTTTTGAATTTTTATAAGTTAAAAGTAATCTCTGAAACTTCTTTGTGGCGTGAATTCATAATTCATATTCTTACTTGGGTATTTCTCCACTCTGCAAATTTATTTAATATTTTTAATTTGCAGAGTGGCGAAATACCCAAATAAGAATGTGAATTAAGTTAAAAGTCTAAATTTTATTATAGTTGTATTAGTTTTGTTGAAATGTTTCACCATTTGTATAGATTTTGCATTATATTAAATATTATATAAGGCTAAATGTCTCCCAAATACATTCCTACAGCGTCTATAACCACTACAATCAATTCTAAGTCACTTTTTAAGCGCCTGTTAGTGATGGCACGCTTCTAGTGATTTATAATGCCGACTAGCTTTAACAACTGCCAACCAATAAAATTTTGTTATGTTTCACGGCTCTTAAAGTCAAGCTGGAGTGGATTTCATAGTTTACAACAACTAGGACGCTAGCAAAGTTAGATCTGAAAGCCGCAATCGGTAGGAGTTCTAAGTGTTGGTACACACCGGCATTCACAAACGATTACTATTTTACTATTGAGCTTTAAACAACTAGAAACAACCAGGGGATTGTTTTGTGAGCGTATTAATCCTGGAGATTGCCGTAGTATAATTACTGATGTCTGGAAGTTTGCGAAGAGTTATTTATAATGCCGACTAGATCCATCAATTGCCAACCAATAAAATTTTATTGTTTCACGGCTCTTAAGGCCAAACTGGGGTGGATTTCATAGTTTACAACAACTAGGACGCTAGAAAAGTTAGATCTGAAAGCCGCAATCGGTAGGAGTTCTAAGTGTTGGTACACATCGGCATTTACAAACGTTTACTATCTTAAATAACTAGGGACAACCAGGGGATTGATTTTTGACCGTACTATTAATACTGGATATTGCAGTGCTATAATTACTGACACCTTCAAGTTTACGAACAGTTATTTATAATGCCAACTAGCCCTAACAATTGCCAACCAATAACATTTTATTACGTTTCACGGCTCTTAAATTTAAGCTGGCGTAGATTTCATAGGCTACAGCTACAAGGACGCCAGAAAAGCTACTTCTGCACGCCGCAAACTGTAGCAGTTCTATGGTGCACACCGGCTTTTACAAACTTTTACCATCTTACTATTGAGCTTTGAGGAACTAGAAACAACCAGGAGATTGATGTTTAAACGTCTTAATCCTGGAGATAACACTACTATAATTACTGGCATTTGCAAGTTAGCGAGGAGTTATTTATAATGCCGACTAGGTCTATCAATTGCCAACCAATAACATTTTATTTTGTTTCACGACTCTTAAAGCCAAGTTGGGGTGGATTTTATAGTTTACAAGTACTAGGACGCTAGAAAAGTTATTTCTGAACGCCGAAATCGGTAGCAGTTCAAGTATTGGTACACACCAGCATTTACAAACGTTTACTATTTTACTATGAAGCTTTAAACAACTAGAAACAACCACGGGATTGATTTTTGAGAGTATTAAACTGGAGATTGCAGTACTATAAATACTGACATCTGCAAGTTGGCTAAGAGTTATTTATAATGCCGACTAGCCCGAACAATTGCCAACCAAAAACATTTTATTATGTTTCACGACTCTTAAAGCCAAGTTGGGGTGGTTTTTATAGTTTACAAGTACTAGGGCGCTAGAAAAGTTATTTCTGAACGCCGAAATCTGTAGCAGTTCAAGTATTGGTACACACCAGCATTTACAATTGTTTACTATTTTATTATGAAGCTTTAAACAAATAGAAACAACCACGGGATTTGCCAACCATTATAGTACTGCAATCTCCAGGATTAAGACGTTCACAGATACGTCTTAATCCTGGAGATTGCGGTGCTATAATTACTGACATCTGGAAGTTCGCGAAGAGTTATTTATCATGCCGACTAGTTTTAGCAATTGACAACCAATAACATTTTATCATGTTTAACGGCTCTTAGCGCCAAGCTGAGATAGATTTCATAGTTTACAACTACTAGGACGCTAAAAAAGTTATTTCTGAACGCCGAAATCGGTAGCAGTTCTAAGTATTGGTACACACCAGCATTTACAAATGTTTACTATTTTATTATGAAGCTTTAAACAAATAGAAACAACCACGGAATTTGCCAACCATTATAGTACTGCAATTTCCAGGATTAAGACGTTCACAGATACGTCTTAATCCTGGAGATTGCAGTACTATAATTACTGACATCTGCAAGTTTGCGAAGTGTTATTTATAATGCCGACTAGCTCTAACAATTGCCAAACAATAACATTTTATTAAGTTTCACGGCTCTTAAAACTATGCTGGCGTGGATTTCGCTGGTTACAGTTACAAGAACCTAGAAAAGCTACTTCTGAGGGCCGCAAGCGAGTTAACTCGGTTTAACGTCGTTTCGACTTTTTAAAAAAACTTTATTAATTCAAATAAAACTTTATTAGTCGAAATGAGAAACAATGACGGAGCTTGCTAGAAGCGAGCGGCGTTTTACAATATTGGATGCAGGATGCTAGCAAGACTGGCGAAATAATGTGAATAACTAACTTATATAAACTTAGATAAGATAATACAGCGGAAGACAGCAGCCGACTCATCAATGATATGACTGGGCTGTTATCAAGCACGTGCATACATGGTCATCACGCATAATTCCTCCCCTCTGAGAGCGGAAAATACCTGTGAAGCAAAGTATTTTTCCTATGATTGAATTTGCACTAACGGAACACAATTAGCATTGTCCGTTTCTCTGACTAATCGTCGTAACTTATCAGTGAAGGAATTACGCTTACATTTATAAATATATATAACAGAGGCCACTATGACTATTATGAATACAATAATTCAGATTATGGATATAAGCGATAAATGCAAGCTAAATTGAGAATCAACATTTCTTATTAAATTGGTTTTCTCGTAACATATGTGTATTTACAGAAGTTAAATCTATTTTAGAAATTGTAACATTTTCAGTATTTATTCTAGGTGGAAGCTGAAGTTTATTAATCGATATTTGATTGGGGTTTTCAAGTACTAAAGAGCCAAAAGACAATAAAATTTCTTGTTGATTTATAATTACGGAGCAATCGTTAGTTACTCGAACTAAAGAAGATCCGGTGATCGTTTTCCTTTCATTAAAATTAGGACATTTTAGATCAATAATTGTTTTATTAGGGCAACTTAGAATCCATGTAGATTTGTCTACCTGCGAAATTTTATAATTATTTAAATGAAAGAAGTAAGGTTTACAAGTTTGATTTACAGTAAAGGCTAGTAACTGGGTTTCACATAACTTTTCATTAGGGATAGAAAAATGATACGGTTGTTGGCAAAAATAATGGTTAGTAAATTTTTGACAATGATTCATTTCTAGGGGAATGCTAGATTCTGTAGTGAAGAGAATATTTCGATATGTCGGAATAGTCATTTGAAAGTGTTCGTATTCGTTATAGGCGGGGAATGGTATTAATTGAACGTATTGATATTCTGTAAATGGCTTTATTAAAGGTATTTCATAAATGAATGTTAAAGTTTCAGTTTTTTGGTAAATTTTTAATTGAATAATAGACTCATAAAGATGCAATGTTTGATGATTAACAGGATAGGGTAAGGATAAAGATTTTTGTTTGTGTAGTTGGAGTTCGATTAAATTTTGAGATACGTTAGTAAGTGCGGTCAAAAGGTTCTCGTTGTCAATAAGCGATATGTGTAATTGTTGGTTTTGCGCAAACGTAAGCGATGTTTCAAGACTAGTCCAGGCATTGATAAATAATTGAAGGGATTGTATTGATTGCTCTAATAAAGTATTAGTTGTTAGGGTTCCTAAAATATTGTTTAATTTTAAATTTGTGTCCAATATTAATTTATTTAAATTTTCGTTGAGGGTTTTCTGATTTTCTGATATTCTGTTTATATTGTCTGAAAATATTTGAATGGTGTCATTTAGGATCTGTGCTTGTTCAAGTAGTATAATTTTTTGTTGGTCAGTAGATTTTGTGAGAATATCTATTTGATTTTCGAATCTTTGACCGTCTGAGGCGTCGAGATTTCCAGTAACAAATTTTATTAAACTTCCAAGGGCGTCGATCGCAGCTCTTTTAGTTCGCGGTTTTCGTTCAGGGAATAATTGATCGAGTAATTTATCGGCTTCCATTAAGTAATTTTGTAGGATTTGCAATTGATTATTATGATTGAACCGAGTATAATCCTCCTCCGTAGATGTTTCGGTGCAAACAAAGTTTTTACATACAGTTCTTTTATTATGAACTACATTAAAAGATTTGTCGGTAAGCAAAGTGATTACTTTCAAAATGTTGTCTCTCAAGGTTAAATAATTAGATATCATAGGGGAATAATTAAGTATTTTATATAAAGTCCAAGTGCTTTCTTGGAGATATGCTTTACCTTTATTCAGGGGATAAAGTCCGGGGTTATCTTTGATGTCCGTTATGGTTATTTCTGCTAAGGATGCGATGATGCAACCGGGGATGATGATGCATCTGCAAACGGGAGTAATTCGTTTAGATGTCGTTTAATAATTTTGTCGGAATCGTTAGGTTTTAGGAAACATGTTTCGTGATTAGTAATTTTTGTGATTGTGAAAGGTCCTAAATATCGTTGTTGGGATTTATTTCCTGGGGCTCGCGTGTTTCTTACAAACACTTTGTCGTTTATTTTGAAAGTATGGGGATTTCTTTTTATATTAGCTTTTTCATTTCGCGTTTCTTTGGTAACGGCTTGTTTTTCAGTTAATTGCTGGTACAATTTATGAAGTTTGTCTTGGTGGTCGTTAACGTAAGTTTCAATGTAATGTTTATCAAAATCGATGTCAAATGGGTTTCTTGTTTCAGTATGTCCATATAGAATTTCATGGGGTGTATATTTCAGGTTAGAATGTATGGAATTGTTGTATCCTATCAAAGAATATTGAATTAATTTAGTAGGTAGTTCATTCGGGAATTGTTCTTTTAATAATCGGTAATGCTCTATTAGGGTAGAGTGCACTCGTTCGACAGGTGAATTGGAATTGTGATTGTAGGGGGTAGTAATATGAATAAATATTTTATGCTGTTCAAGTAAATTTTTAATTGGTTGAATGTTAAATTCATTGTCAACGACAATTGTACAAGGGGCTCCAAATATTGATATGAAAGTAACTAGTTGGTCTAAAATATCTATGGCATTTCTTGACTTTACCGGGTAGGCTTGCGTAAATTTTGAAAATATATCTATAATGGTTAGAAATTTTTGTTTATCAATTTCGAATATATCGATATGTACATTCTGAAAAGGTTTATTGAATGTAGGAGTTAATTGAAAAGGTTGTTTAATGGGGTGTCGTAAATATTTTTGTCTTTTACAAGTTGGACAGTTATTAACGAATTGTTCTATGTCTTTAGAAATACTTTTCCAATAGTATTTTCGTTTTAAGTGTTCTTCGGTTTCCTTAATACCTCTATGATTATTCTTTCCTTCATGATAGTTTGAAATTTGATTGGTTCGTTCTTCTTTGTCAGTTACATAAGTGACTTGGGATAAACATTTGAAAAATTTAGGAGTATTTTCATTAGTAACGGAGATTATAAATTTTGTAAATTCTTTATAAATATTTTCGTCGGGGAAGTAACAATAATAGTTGGTTTTAGGTATGCAAAATTTTAAAAGTAGTTCTGTAAATTTCGTTGTACAAGATTTAGGGTTAATATATACTTTCAGTAATTTATTGTCATCAAATTTTATAATTTGGATTTTCTTTGGGACAATGGTCGATATAAATTCGATTTGATTCCTAAAATGTTGTAGGGGTTTGTCAGTAATATTTATTGCGGGTGTAGAATCCAATTGGGTATGTATGGTATTATCTAGTGATTGATTATCTGGTTGTGATTCTTGGTTGGTAGATAATGGGTTAGATAAGGATTGATCTATTGCGGGAATATCGAATAGATCTTCTATATTAGGCGTTTCTGATGAACGCTCAGAAATTTCGGGAATCATACTTGACGGGCCAGGTAGGGGTTCAGGTGTCTGTAGGGCATTTTCTCTTGTTTCATTGGGTTTTATAGTTAAAACGTTAAGAGGGATTCTAGATAAAGCGTCTGCTACTTTATTTTCTTTTCCGGGCCGGTAATGAATGTCAAAATTGAATTCTTCAAGTTTTAGGGACCAACGGGTTAATTTTGAATTTGGTTCTTTTAGATTTCTTAGCCAAATTAAAGGTCTATGGTCAGTATATAATGTGAATTTTGTACCAAATAGATAAGGTCTGAATTGTTTAGTAGCCCAAATTATGGCTAAAAGTTCGCGTTCTATTGTTGAATATCGTTGCTCAGTTTCGTTGAGTGTACGGGATGCATAACAAACAGGTTTTTGATTTTGGGACAGCACAGCGCCTAACGCGTATTTAGATGCGTCTGTCGTCAGTTCAAATGGTTTGGAAAAATCGGGGTATTGAAGTAATGGTTCGTGGGTTAGAAGTTTTTTTGTATGTTCAAAAGATTCAATAAAGTTTTTATCGTGAATAATTTTGTTGTCTTTTTTAAACATTGAGTCATAGGTTTTGTAATTTTTGCAAAGTCCTTGATAAATTTACGATAGTAGCCTAATAGTCCTAAATAAGATTTAATTTCAGTTTTTGATTTTGGAATAGGAAAATTTTTAATTGCTGATATTTTTGAGGGATCTGGTTTAATTCCATTGGGGGTAATGATGTGACCTAGGTATTTTACTGATTTTTGAAGAAATTCCGATTTGTCAAGTTGAATTTTAACGTTGGCTTCGCGACATTTTTTAAATACATTTTTAAGCGGGTTATGTGTTCTTGAAGAGATGATCCATAAACTATTATGTCGTCGAGGTAAACTAAGCATTGGGTTGGCGTAAGACCAGTCAATGCTATGTTCATCATTCGTTGAAACACGGCTGGTGAATTCTTAAGACCCATAGGTAAACGTCTAAATTGGTAATGTCCTTCTTCAGTCGAAAATGCGGTTTTTTCGCGGTCATTTTTGTCGATTTCGATTTGATAAAATCCAGATGCTAAGTCAAGGGTAGTGAAATAATTTGCACGGCCTAAATTATCAAGTATAGTTTCAATTTTTGGAAGGGGAAATTTGTCTTCTATAGTTTGTTCGTTTAACTTCCTATAGTCAACAACAATTCTCCATTTCCTTTTACCTGAGGCGTCCAACTTTTTTGGGACTACCCAAATCGGGAAATTATATGGCGATTCGCTTGGCTCTATAATTTTTTCTTGTAGCATTTTATTAATTTGGTTTTTTACTTCCTGTCTGTGTATGTGCGGGTATCGATACGTTTTTGTGAAGATTGGATTGTCAGTTTTTGTTCGAATGTGGTGTTTTACTAAAGAGGTTACTGATAAAGGGATACTAGGATTATAAAAAATGTCTTTATACTCATAGCACAAGTTTGTCAATAGGGCACGTTCTTCTTCGTTAAGGTGGTCAAGTCGCAAATTTTCTTTAAGGTTGTCTGATAAAAGGTTTTTATTCGAATCGTTTGAGATATTATTTAAAGAAATGTTTTCGTGATTATTTGTGTCGGAGTAATCGTCAATGTAAAGAGGTTGAGTAATATTAAAGGATTGTTCTGCATCGGAGGTGTTGACAATGGTGGTTGTAAACCAATTATTTTCGAGGGTAACTAAAGCTGAGGGCATAATAACATGTTGATTGAAGTGTAATTTGGGTGCTAATTTACTGCCATTTTTTCCTATTGCAGGTAATTTTACTATTTGTTCAGTCCGAGGAGGAATAGAGATGAACGTTAAAGCTTTTTCCAATTGTATTTTATTGAAATTGCAATAATTTCGTTTTTGAATTTCTCGTTTTTCTTGGTCTTGATTAAAGTAAAATGGTACTACCGTTTGTTCGGTTTGTACGTGATTCCAAAGATAATCGATTCGCGCTTGTAAACTTGCTAATAAATCTGTACCAATTAATCCAATGTACGCGGGGTGAAAATCGTATAAATAAACTAAATGGTCTCCTTCTTGATTAAAGAGTGATGGAATAGGAATTTCTGCTACTAAATTGTGTCTTGTTGTTCCGTGACTAGTTGTAATTTCAAAATCTGATTCAAAAATTTTATCGGGAAAGTGTTCGTAAACGAAAGCAGGAGAAAGTATCGTTCTGGAACTACCGGTGTCGATTAATAGTTTTTGTTTTGTGTTAGGAATTAGTATGTAAGGTAATGTAGGTGAGGGATTAATACTGAAAGATTCTATTCCGAGGCTTACATTTGAAAATTTATTGCATCATCTGGATCTGGAAGTTCAAAATACTCAGGTGTTGCGTCTAATTCTTGGGGTTCGTTTTCGTCGAATTCGGGATTTTCTTGTTCGTAATTTTGGGATTCGTATTCTACAGGGTAATAAGTTTCATACGGTTCGACTATTTCGGCATGATGTAGTTGCTGTTGATTGGGAAAATTATATGGTGGATTTGATTGTCTCACAAAACTGTTTTGTCTAAAATTATTTTGGGAATTATGTCTTTGAGCTGGCGGTAAATTTCTGCTTAACTGTTGAGACACAGGCCTTTTCTTTATTGTGGATGTTTCCATTGGTTCGGGCTTGAATGACGGCTGAAAGTTTTTCTGAGGTTTGAAAACGTTTAAGCTGGGATTATTCTGTCGAAATGTAAGGAAATTTTGAGAAGAGTTATTTAAATTTTGTTTAAAAATAGGGGTTTGATTACTTCTAAAATTGTGTTGACTTTGGGGAAAGCTTGGGGTTTGATTACTTCTAAAATTGTGTTGACTTTGGGGAAAGCTTCTATCATTCTGCTTTTGCGGGGTAAAGTTAGGCTTTGCATGGGTTGTTTGTTGATATGAATTTCGACTGTTTTGGTTTTGGAAATATCTAATGTCAAGTTCTGTTTTTACGAAAGTTAATGCATTTTCCAATGTTTGGGGAGAACGACTTCTGATAAATGAACCTAAAGGTTCGGCTAATCCGCTAATATAAGCAGTGAGCGCCAAATTTCTAGCTTCACTTATTTTATGGGTTTTTATCATTTCATGTTCGTTGCTGAGGGAAATTTTTGAATTTAGTATCGCTAGCAGAGATCTACACCTATTGTAGTATTCGATAGGGGATTCCCTAGCTTGTTGCCTTAATCGAGATAAATCAATCTTTAAATTTAATTCGGATCTTTGATCACCGAAATTTTCTATGAGAATTGCTTTAAGAGCATTCCAAGAGTTTAAAATTTGTCCCGTTACTACTTCTTGTGCAGCACCTTTAAGGCGGTTGCGTGCAGCAGAAAGCAATAATTTATTTATGTATGCTCCTTCCTGTCGTTGCCAGAATTGGTCGAAGATGTCTTCGACGGCTCTTATGTACTCGGAGAGCTCTGAAGGTGCTCCTTCGTACTTGGGGATTTCATTTAACAATGAAGTATGGAATCCAGCAGGATATCCGGCAAATGGTGGTTGCACTGGTGGTATATTTACTTGGGCCTGATTTTCGTTAGCCATTTCGAGATTTTGGAATAAAAGTGATAGTTCGTTTAAATCAAAATTCGTTGGATTAGAATTCGGTAGATTATGATTCGGAAATAACTCTAATTCGTCGTCAGTAGCACTATCTGATTGAAGGGATTCTGAGTCCGAGGAATCCAGCGTTCAAATTCACTTTACTTTAGGTTAGTAGGGGTCCCACAGGGTGCCTACTCATGGATCGTGAGTGGTTTGGATATTAAGTGTTGTTAGTCAACACTCCAAACGTCTCGCTTACCGCGATCCACATGAACTTATGAACTAAAATGCAATTGTTAATTACCAGTGCGCACAACAGCTTATTTCTTCTGAGAAATTAAGTTTATTTGAGCGCACAGTGTAATTAAATGCTCTTAAAATTAAATATTAAATATATGTTAGTATTAGTTTTAATTAAATTTTCACTTTGGAAATAATCGTTGTAAATTCTTACATGAATTTCATCGTAGGGTGTCTTCAATAGACTGTTGACCTCGATGGTCGGGTGACTTCAATAGTCAGGGCTCAGGAACCAGCGGTGCTTGGGCTTTCGGCGATGTTTGTCCTCCGGCTCAGCGATGTTGGCTCTGAAGGGGTAGAATTCAGCTTTTCAATGGTTGGAAAGGCTTCCTTCTGGGTTGGCGGCGGAACGCTTCTGGTACTCTTCAACTGCGGCAATTCTTGTCCTGTTGAGGTTTCCCAAAGGCTCCGGCGATGGAATGTTGTTCTGGTCAATTAAGAGTTGAAACTCAAAAAGCTGGGTGCCTTTTTGACCAATCCGAACGACTGCGCCAGTTAACTCGGTTTAACGTCGTTTCGACTTTTTAAAAAAACTTTATTAATTCAAATAAAACTTTATTAGTCGAAATGAGAAACAATGACGGAGCTTGCTAGAAGCGAGCGGCGTTTTACAATATTGGATGCAGGATGCTAGCAAGACTGGCGAAATAATGTGAATAACTAACTTATATAAACTTAGATAAGATAATACAGCGGAAGACAGCAGCCGACTCATCAATGATATGACTGGGCTGTTATCAAGCACGTGCATACATGGTCATCACGCATAATTAGCGGTAGGGGTTCTACGTATTGGTGCACACCGGCATATACAAAATTTTACTATCTTACTATTGAGCGTTAAATAACTCGAAACAACCTGGGAATTGGTTTTTTAGCGTATTAATCTTGGAGATTACAGTACTATAATTACTGACATCTGCAAGTTCGCGAAGAGTTATTTATAATGCCGACTATCTGTAACAACTGCTAACCAATAAAATTTTATTATGTTTCACGACTCTTAAAGCCAAGATTTCATAGTTTACAGAAACTAGGAAGCTAGAAAAATTACGAAAAAAAAATCTTACGATTAGGCTTCAAATAACTAGAAGTAACCAGAGAATTTTTTTGGAACGTCCTAATCCTAGGGCTTGCGTTACTATAATTACTGACATCTGCAAGTTCGCGAAGAGTTATTTATCATGCCGACTAGGTTTAGCAATTGCCAACCAATAACATATTATTATATTTCACGCCTCTTAAAGCCAAAATGGAGTGGATTTTATAGTTTACAACTACTAGGACGCTAAAAAAGTTATTGAACGCCGAAATCGGTAGCAGTTTTAAGTATTGGTATACACCGGTATTTACAAACGTTTACTAATTTATTATTAAGCTTTAAGCAACTAGAAAGAACCAGGGGCACATTCAAAGAAGACACCTCTCGATTAAGCCTAGTAAGTTCTCGCACCTAGTGAGAAGAATTACACCTGCAAATCCTGTTTGCGTCGTGCCACTCGTAACGCTGCCCTTTTGACAACTCCTGTGAGGAACTTCTTCATTTCGGCCGAATTTCGACTTCAACCTTGTGGGTGCTGCCCTCGTCGCCACTAAGTAAACACCCGGTTCGGCCCTATCACCGTTTGTGCTCCAAGCAAGATATGTTCTGGCTAGAAAGGTAGGAAACTCTGTACTTTCCTTTTATATGCACCGCGGAAGTGTTGCAAATATATAGTGTGCGTCGCATGTTGTGGAACTTTGCGCCGGCGAATTCATATCGCCTTATTTGTGTATAGTTGGGAAAATATCCCTGTTATTTCTTTTCTTTGTGTATTAGTTTCTTCTTTGTACCCTAGGGGTAAGTTAATTTTGACTGGGATTCTCTTTACATTCAGTTAGGGTGTACCGCTTGAAACTCTCTGTGTGTTTAAATCATTGAATACTAATTTTGTCAAAGCCAGCCTATTTATAGGTAGCATTATAAGAAACCTTTGGTCTTCAACCAACAATCGCAAAGACCATTTGTAGTCAAGTGTAAAGCCAAAATATGTTCTTTGATTGATAAAGTTTTAAAAATATTGGCTTGAATTAAGTTCGAAACCATCTAGGAGGGTGGCCATTAAGGTAAGCAATTTGATTTCACGGCCACCCTGTGTTTGCACCAGCCGGCCTGGAGGGAGCTCGGTAAACGGCAAAGAGGCAGTTTGCAGGGACCTCGGCGAATTTCTTATAGCTCGTCACGAGAGCGCTCTAGGTAATATTTTGAGCAAAAGTATACCGTTAAGTGCCATCGGTTTTGGGTGATCTTTCAAACCACCCCTTTCTGATTGAGCTAAGCTGAGGGTAACAGAAACACCTCTATCTGTTCCGACACATTTTAAGATCTGTGTTATTGCTAAAACCGGCGAACCCTTAACTTTTTTACCGACTTTGACTTTTAGAACGACCCATGTCGATTGAGTTAAATTATCCTGTAACATGATATTTGCAAGTTTGCGAAGTGTTATTTTTAATGCCGACTAGGTCTTTCAATTGCCAACCAATAACATTTTATTATGTTTCACGGCTCTTAAAGCCAAGCTGGGGTGGATTTCATAGTTTACAACTACTAGGACGCTAGAAAAGTTACTTCTGAATGCCGAAATCGGTAGCAGTTCCAAGTATTGGTACACACCGGTATTTACAAACGTTTATTATTCTGCTATTGAGCTTTAAACAATTAGAAACACCCAGGGGATTGATTTTTGAGCGTATTAACACGTTGAGTGCTATGTGGTGTGACGTGTGTGCCTCATCTGTTTGGGGCCTTCACGTGGTGAGGTACACCGTTTGTGCCGTACTCAGGACTTGATTTTAGAAAACCGTGGTCTCAGGTTTGTGCCGCCACAACTGCCATATCTATGGATGGGATTTTATTTAGGTTGGACCAAAATATAATTTTTCTTTTATTTTGAATGGAACACAATAAAAATTGTATAAAGAGCTCAAATTCGTAAGAATATATTTATTCACTAAGACATTACACAGCAAGAACTAAATTAATGTTACATTATACCTAAATAACAAATAAATGTTACATTATAAACTGAATAGCAAAATAAATGTGTTATTGCATATGAATAATAATTTTACATGAAAATAAAAATAAAAGTGCATTCTAAACATTCAGTATAGTTTTGTGTTTAGCAAAAAAGCAATTTATCCAAAATTTTTCCTTACAAACGCAGCATCCCCAAACACAGCGGGGCATTTTATTTTGGGCAACACTCCTTAGAAAATAATTCCTGCATTTGCATTAATATAGGGTTTAGTAGGGCAGTTTCGACTTTCACGGACCATTCATTGCATTTTATTATATTTTATCAGTACGTAGCCACAACATGAATGTTTTACAATAGCTAGCTGCTGAAATAACACGCGGAAATCTTCGTGGAGCTTATATTTTTCAGAATAAGCACTTACAAATAGCCATATAGACACGAAATCGTCTAATGTGCTTCTGGAGTGTTTTAAGAGTTACAGTAAATTAATAGGAACACATTTCCACATTCCCTAGCAAATAATTTTTGGATTTGCATTAATATAGCGTTTTAAGCACAATTTCGACATTCGCTGTACCTTCGTTGAATTTTTATATATTTTATCAGCATGTATGGCACCTCTTAACCACAATGTGAATGTTTTAAAATAACTGAAATAACACGCGGAAATCTTCGTGTAGCTTATATTTTTCAGAATAAGCACTTACAAATGGCCACATTGACACGAAAACTTCTAATGTGCTTCTGGAGTGTTTTTCGAGTTACACTAAATTAAAAGGAACATATTTTCACACTCCCTAGCAACTAAGTCCTGCATTTGGATTAAGATAGCGTTTAGTAAGAGAAGTTTTGACTTTTGCGGACTATTCATTGCATTTTATTATATTGTATCAGTCGTTATGGAACCCATTAGCCACAATATGAATGTTTGACAATTGATGGCTACCGAAATAATTGAAGAGAGAAATGAAGCTACTTACGCACTCATAAACCATCAACTTAAGATTACTCTGGCCAGTAACACAACCATGTGTTTCAAAAAGTTTTAAATTATCTTGTTTTGTGTCAGTTCAATGATATTAAAAATAAAAGTGGTAAATAGTAATAGTTGTTTCAAAAGTTATAACAGGCAATGAAATGTATATTCCACTTCGCTTAATAATTGCTCGGGGTTAAAAATTATATCGGCATTTAAGTACACTTTCAATATAATTTTAGTTTGAGGATTTTGTCAGTGTTATAGTTGTATTGTATGTATGTATTATCTGTAACCTCACTTACCTTGCTGGTGCTTTACACGCTTGCATCTGGCGGTACAATGCTTAACATGCACCGGAGTTGGAACGAGCCTTTTGTGCTTACGCAGCAACCATTGTGTGCGGTATGCATCTTCGTGATGTGTGAATTTCGTAAATTACGTGCCTTTGCAGTTGCCAGAAGAAATATGTAAAATTATTCCTACTTCATTGTGATATGTTTTTGATCGAACACCAGCATTTAAGAAGCTAATTATCATAAACTACAAATAGTTATTAAATTTTATTATCTTAAAATGTACACTTATCATTATAGCACCATATATCTAAAGAATGTAACATATTTTACAAGCTTAGCGATAAACTTTACTTAGCTTAGTGAACACGGAGATGGCAGTACACGGTATTGGTTTTCTAGAAAGTAGAGTCTCACGAATTAATGTCTCTAAATAAAACAAACCGGGCCAATGCCAATTCTAAATGCTTGATTTCGTTCTCCAACATCTCGCACTGCAATGTCTGTAATTGGAAGACGAATTGCTTTATCTGTCCGATATGTTAAAACTGATTTCGACCAATGATTTTTTCGGAACTGTAATAAAAAGTAATAGCTGCAATCAATAAGACATATTAAATTGTTAGAACATACCTTGCAATCGTCTTCTACTGCTTCATAACGCAGTTTCTGATTACCGCGAGGTGTAAGTTCGACATCGTTCCATGCCAAAAGTTTCAAACCTTTGCGGTATGATCGCTTTTTCTCGTCATAATATGCCACAGTATTCTTACAATGATAAGTAATATTCTGTTGTGCTTGAGTAGAGAGCAGTTGTAAGAATCCAATTTGGTTACTGTCAGCCTTATATGTTAACTAAAAGACATATTAATCTACAATGGTGAAATATAATAAATAATAGCCTCAAAAAGTTATATAATCGAGTTGTTGCTTACGAATTATATACCGGATGTAATTGAATTTTGGTAGATCCCAAATATCATTTGCATTTTTACATATATCTATGTTTATGAAATTTAGTATGATGTTTTTTGGGAATAAAGTGTGTCAACATGTAGACTTTTAATAAAAATTCCATTTCCGGTTTAACAGGACATTACCTTAACTTTTCTATTTCAAATGGAACACTTATAGATGCATCATAAGTGATCTTTTGATTGTCAGTTTTTTTGTTTAAATTTAAATTAATTAGAATAAAGGTAACATTTGAATCATTGAAAAAAACATTTTATTTCAAAAACAGTATCATTTAGAAAAAAACTAATAAATTCCAACTTCTTAGTGTGGAATAGTATTGCAAAACTTATGTGTGTTGCTCAAAATGGACACCATTAGCGTCTTAACATAACCTGGCTCTTTGGATTACTTCTCGGATAACGTTATGAAGTTGCTGAGGAGCTATAGTAGCTATTGCCGCTGTGACTCGATTTTGTAAATCCTGTTAAGTCGTTGGTGGTGTTGATTAGACACTATTTTTACTTCCCTCGTCTAAAAGACGAAGGAAGTATTGTAATCGCGAAAAAATTACCTTTCGAGATTTCTTCAGATCTTCATGTTTCAGAGTGCCTAGATGACGAAAAACAGGTTTTCTCAATTCCGTCTGTCTGTCTGTCTGTCTGTCTGTCTGTTGGCAGTATAGCTCAAAAAGTATTTGTTGGATGAAGACGATATTTTGCATACATATTATATATCTACCTCTCATGAAACCGGTACAATTTCATACAAATACATAAGGGTGAGCACCTTAAAAAATTTTTTTTTGTTTATATTTGAGTTGAGTGAGAAATATATTAAAGTAGTAATTTGCACATAAAGCAGGCCTTGATAAAAAAAATGCACGATAAGGTAGCAAAAAATTCAAAAAATTTACAATAATATCGTTTATCCGCAAACGTCACAAAAGTGACAACTTATTTGTCTTTATTGACAAGGTAAAAGTGTCACTTTATCTGCCTAAGCAGACAAAATAGCGACTTTTGCGTACTTTATCTGCCTAAGCACACAAAATGATTGCTCTCTTTCTTTCTTTCTATGTTTGTTCGCCATCTCCTCCGAAGATACTGGACCGATTAAATTGTATGATGGCTTAAAATTTTGCTAATTTTTAGAATTAGTTCGTAGGCCGGTTTTTATTTTCAAAAAAGTACGAAAAAGTTTTAATTTAAATAAACCTTTAAGCAGCGGATCGGAGCATCTGTCGCCGTGGGTTATGGTGTGACAGCTGCTGTGGCCGTGTGCTATTAGCACGGGTGATTCAGTATGTTCATATATCATTACAGTTGCGCGTTATCTGAACAACAGAGGTTGGCGCAGGGGTACAGTGCTAGCCTGAAATTTACCTGAATACGTTTGCGGATAAAATAGTATATGTTATTCGGAGTAAAAGTGACTTTATGTGGCTTAGCTGAATTATTTGCCTCACTAACGTTCGGCTAAATAAACTTCAGCTTCGCCACATAAAGTATCACTTTTACTCCTAATAACATAATCTACTATTCTTTTAAATAGAGCCGCGCCTCGCACACATATCAGTATCCTGCATCGCACAGTTAAATCTATCTGACTATCGACGATTGTATCGGCAGGTGATGTAGATCGAATCCCTCCCCGGTAATTTTTTAAATTTGATAATTAATTTAATTTGCATAAACAAGTGTTAAGATATTGTTAGCTCTATTTTGCTTTGATTTTTAAGCCACGAGCCGCATAAATGCGTAAATTCCAAACCTTGAAATAGACGGGAAACGCATGTTTGGGCGAGGTATCGACGTATATCGTAAAAACTATTGCACATAAATATATACATCCTGCATATATGTTTAAAAATGCATTAAAAAAATTTTAGTGAAAGAATTATCTGCATTGGTTTATTGATGTAAAAAATATAATTAATTTTCCTAAGACACGCCCGGCGTGAAGGGTAGGACTCCGTACAGTAGCAAGAAATTGGTCGGTAGATTTTTTCGCAGTCGCAAGCGCCGAGGTTCAAATCCCTCCAGTAACGGATTTTTTTATTCGAAAATGTATTTAATTTATTAGAAACTTGAAGATATTTTTACTCCTAACTTAATTTCATTTTTAAAATTATTTAGTGTCACAATGTCGACGAGGGAAGTTCTGAGTAAAGCCTTTTCAAATTTTTTAAGTGAGAAAACACGAAAATGTCTAACACGGTTAAGTCAGGTGACCTATGTAGGCGCATAACAGGCCCATTGGTTCCTATCAAATGATCGCCGAAGCTGTTATTTAAGTAATGAGCAACTATTCTAGCATTATGGGCGGGCGCTGAAAATACATCTGGTTTCTTACATTTAATGGCAATTTATCTAAACCCTCTGCTATTTGATTCTAAAGGAAACCAAGGTTCCTGTCGGCAGTTAATTGGCCTTCAAAAAAATTGGGCCTACTATTCGCGTACCCAAAATTGCCCATCCAGCAGTTAAACCCAAATCTCTTTTGAAAATTACTTTGGCGAAACAATCTCGTATTTTCACGTGCGCAGTATCTAAGGTTATTCCTGTTGAACATTCCATTATTCGTAAAACGTGATTCATCGGAGTAGATAATTTTATAATGAAAATTATTATCGTTTTGATTCTGTAAACCAATTACAAAAATCAAGGCGTCTTGCATTATCGTTGTCATAAAGATGCTGGTGTAGTTGATATTTAAATCAATGAAAGCCGCGTTTTCTTAAAATTCTTCAGACTGATGACTAATTCCTGAAACACTAGCAATTTATCTTGTTGATGATGTAGGATTCAACTCTGTGCACGCCAAAATATCCGTTTCTGTTTCTTCAGAAATATGGAAATGCTTTCTTGGATTATTATTGACGGATTCTGTACAAAATTGCCTCGCAAGTCTATTGAAATAATTTGCGGCAGGATGTTGACGATCAGGGTACCTTTCGGTATACAAAGCGCAAGCTGCTAGTGCATTTCTTGTGGACTCCCCAAAATCAATAACATATCTACCTTTTCAATACGAGTATTACAGTAACGTTTCATTTACACGCCACCAATGGTTTTAATTGCTTAATAATACTGTAATTTGTCCACCACCGCAATGACAGACAAACAAACAAATATGTATACAAACATTTATTTGTTTGAAATCGTGAAGTTCAATAGCAACCTTATTTTCGTTTTCATTATTAATTAAACAAAAGACTGTCGATTCAAACTTGGGCATGTTGTACGTCATTAGATGCAAAATTTAAGACTGAATAAAAGAAATGTAAAAATATACACGGTGTTTCATTTTAAATGGAAAAGTTAAGGTGATTTCCTGTTTAACCGGAAATGGTATTTGAATGACATTTATAAATATTTGTGTATTTTACTTTACATAAGCACTTTCCCAAATTTCACGTAAGTAGTAGCATAACTGTAAAATATATTTGAGGTCTACCAAAATGCAGTTACACACATTACGTTATTTAATAAGATATAACATTTATAAGAAAATGAACAACCAACTCGCTAAAATTTTGATATTCAAATTAGTTAACTGCTTACGTCTATTCGAATATACGCGAAACACTTATAAATCATGCTTTACCAATACTTAATTAGGTATATTATTGATTATCGATTGTAAAAAAACAGATTTACACATGTAGATACCTTCATTCCGTTTTCCATTTCACCAAGCCACACTTCTAGCTCCTTTCCTTGATATATGATTTCAGCAGATTCTTCAGGTTTAGGTAAAATGCATGTAGCTCGTTTTTTCATATCACAGTGAACTAGTATAGCATCACGTACATCGCCTCCATTAGGATCAATCCAGTATTCACCTAGAACATAAGTTTTGTTAAAATCTTAGAATTGAACTAGCAGGAATAGGTACCAAAAGGTTATAGATTATTATTATTTCAAGTACTTAGATATAAATAATTCATGGTGTTTCGCTATATTTTCAAATTATACTTACCACTATCGTATTCAGGGTATGCAGCTGCAATATCCCTACACGTTTTTCCTGGTGCGGTTTTTTGTCCATTAGGTTTCTTGAATCGTTCAAAAGAGCTCTTCAGTTGTTCATAAGCTTTAATAACGAGTTCCTTTCTTTCTTCCTCAGTAATTTCTTTTCCGAATAACCTCATTGGTTCGTCACCTAATGGATCGGGACCTTTTTGACTTTGTGGTCCTTGTCCTAGTATTGCTGCTAAAGCAGCGGCATCATAACCTATTCCGTCGCCAGGTGGGCCAGGAGGACCAGGTGGCCCTGGAGGTCCAGATGGACCGGAACGCCCGCTCTCCCCGGTTAAACCTCTAGAACCCGCAGGCCCTGGAGGACCTTGAGGTCCTGGGTTGCCATCACGCCCTGGAAGCCCTCTCGGACCTGATTCTCCATCTTTTCCTTGAAAACCTGGCATTCCTAACATTCCTTTTTCACCAGAAGGGCCAGGAAGTCCAGGCATCCCTTGAAGACCAATTAAACCCCTATGTCCTTTAGCTCCTATTGGCCCTATTTCTCCTCGATCTCCCTTAAAGCCTTGTTCTCCAGGCGATCCAGGTTTACCTCTTAAACCTTGTTGGCCTTCAGTACCTTGAGGACCAGTTTCACCTCGTGAACCACGCTCCCCAGCAGGACCTGGACTTCCTGGCTGGCCTGGTGGACCCTAAATGAATTTTATTACAATATACAGTTGACGACCTTCAAATCTCTACTACAAACTAATGTGTTTTGTATGCTTTTTCTTATAACTAATGTAAAGCAAACTAACCGGCAATCCTGTGGGACCAGTTGGTCCTGATTGGCCTGGTGATCCTACAGGTCCCTTATCACCTGGTCTTCCAGCTATACCTGGTGAACCCATTTTACCTGGTGGTCCTTCTGGCCCCTGATCTCCACTAGGTCCAGATAATCCTGCTGGTCCACTTAAACCTTGAGGACCTGGAGGTCCTTCACTTCCAGGTTTTCCTGGAGCTCCGGTTTCGCCCTGTAAAAATATATTTTTTATAACCATATAGAATACTTGTTGCAAAGGCAATGTAGAGGGAGGAACTGGTTTAGAAGTTTATTCAATACATTAAATAAAACTCACAGAAGGTCCTCGTAGACCACGAAGACCTGCAGGGCCGGTTGGTCCAGGAAGACCTGGAAGTCCTCTTTCTCCTGCCGGTCCTTGTGGTCCTGAGGGTCCCGGGGGACCATGAGGACCTTCAGAGCCTGTGTCGCCTTTAGGTCCTTCAGCTCCAGGGGCTCCTGGCTGTCCCTGCGGACCTGAGTTTCCTGGTCTGCCAGTGTCTCCAGAGCTTCCTTTAATTCCAGGAATTCCTTGAGGTCCGGGTGGACCGGAACTACCAGGCTGTCCCTAAGAATGTGATATTGTATGGTAATGGCATAGCAGCATATTATCCAAAATATACAACTTACTGCCAAACCAGGTTCGCCTGGTCTTCCAGGTGGACCCATAAGTCCTACATCTCCACGTGCTCCAGGTTCTCCTCTAACTCCCTTAGCTCCTGTTAAACCAGTTAAGCCAAGGGGACCTGGTTCTCCAGGACGACCTACAGGTCCTGGATTGCCTTGCGTTCCTTTAAAACCGGGTAAACCCCGTTCCCCTTTTATACCTGGTAACCCTACCAAACCTTGTGGTCCAGGAAATCCTTTAAAAAGTACACAGTTTAATTGGTACCTACTACTAAATAACCAATATGTTAACCAATAAAAGTAAAATAATTGAAATAACTGTTAATGTATACTAGCTAAGATACAATAATATTTATCTGACATACCTTGTAAACCAGGTGGACCTACTCCTCCACGTTCTCCGGTAGCTCCAGGAGATCCCGGCTCTCCTGGTAAGCCTGGTAGTCCCGGTTCTCCTCTTTCTGCTGGTTCACCCGGTGGTCCTGGCGGTCCCATGGGTCCTGGTATTCCCCTTTCGCCTAGTCGCCCCGGTGGGCCTTCAGGGCCGGGTGGTCCAAACGAGCCCCTTTCGCCTTTTTCTCCTTGAGGGCCAGGTTGACCTCTTAAACCTGGTAGACCTACAAGTCCCGGTAGTCCAGCGTGGCCCTTTTCGCCTCGTGGCCCTGGCAGTCCCTTAATAAACAAGCACCATTTAAACAATTCTATGCGTTCAGCATAGCAAGACTCACTGGAGGTCCATCCCCTCCTTGAGAACCTGTTTCACCCCTTGGTCCTGTTGGTCCTGGTTGTCCAATTGGTCCTCTTTCACCTGGAAAACCTCTTTCCCCTCTTGCTCCTGCACTTCCTGGAGGTCCTGGCGGACCTTGAACACCAGTTTCTCCGTCTTTTCCAGGAGTACCTGGATTACCTGGTGCACCCGGTAAACCCTGTCAATAACACGTAGTTTTGAATAGTAGACACAATATAACCTATATGATTCATATTTCTATTTCGTGTTTTCACTTTAATAAACGAAAAATTATGGTTTCTTTGTGGAATGAATTGCTTTTAAACACTATAACCTATAGTCCATTCGGATTCAAGATAGAGCAAAATCTGCAACCCAAATTACAAATATCAGCAGTAAATTGATTACTAATATGATTTTATTAAAATCTAGATCAGAGAGATATGGCTTTGTTGCTGTCTTGGTGAATGTCAAAGTCAATGTGTCACGTTTTTAATATGAATCTTTGCTTAAGGAAGGCATTTGAAACATTTTTTAGGGGATAAATTTATTCTCAGGTCACATTCACCAGATTTCATTTAGGTAGACATCGCACAATTTTCCAGTTTCAAGCTTTGCAAATTTGCCAAAAACTATAACCTCTATATTATACCGAGTGGCCATAAATTGTTGTGATTTTTTTTCGTAGGTTGGCACTGTTTATGTTGGTGATATTGTACGTCTATGTGAAATTCGAGGTTAGCAGGTTAGGTTTTGCGTCAGTTTGTATCAAAACTTGTAGCAGGTTAGGTTTTGCGTCAGTTTTGCTACAAACTGACGCAAAACCTAACCTGCTAACCTAGAATTTGACATAGACTTACAGTACCACCAATATAAACAGAGACAACCTGAGAACAAAAAAATCACTACTATTTATGGTCACCCGGTACTACGTACATCCCATGATCTACATTTAAAAAAAATCAAATTAGTAATCAACTGACTGCTGATATTTGTAACTTGGGTTGCAGATTTTGCTCTATCTTGAATTTGAATGAACTATATATGATTCATATTTCTATTTCGTGTTTTCACTTTAATAAACGAAAAATTGTAGTTTCTTTGTGGAATGAATTGCTTTTAAACACTATAACTTTTTCTAAATATTAAATACTTAAAATTACAACCAAAATCACGAAAACGCATTTTCATTAATTTTATAGCAATTAGTATAAAGCGAAAACAACAGATAGCTTAAGAATGAAAAATCAAATAAATATAAATTAGGGAATTAAAGTAGAGAATTAATATAAAGAAAGTTTGTTTAGGAACCAAACATAAATTTTAATCCTTTTAATTTAATTAGGCGTATATTTCACAAACATATATTACATACGGAAAATGCTTAACAAAGCGTCAGCAGTAATGTAATCAGTGCTCGAATGACCCGGTGAATAGCCTGCAATTCTGCACTCTGCAAGTTTGTTTGTTATGAAATTGAATACGCGAGTGCATATGCGAGCTGAAACTAGGGCAAATATTAAACTTTGTAAGCTAAGTCAGTATTTTTATATGTATAAATAGAAAAATATTCTAGTCAATAGACATACAGTTTGAAGTTTTGTTTCACTATGTCACGCTGACCAACGGCCCCAGGTCTTTTTTGGTACATCATCTCGTGTGAGACCGCACGAGACCGTTGGTTTGCACCCCTTTTTAATTCCTGCACCCCTAAGATATTCCTGCAACTGTCCAAATTAAATTCATACAGTCCACTACAAGCTCCACCCTGAACATTTTGGTCCTTCGATCCTTTAAACGTTCCAGCCCCTGAACATTTTGGTCCTTTCGAGCCTTTAAACGTTCCTGCCCCTAACATTTTGGTCCTTTCGAGCCTTTAAACGTTCCTGCCCCTGAACATTTTGGTCCTTTCGAGCCTTTCAACGTTCCTGCCCCTAGCATTTGGTCCAGTGATCCCTTAAAACGTACCAGCCCTCATCGAACAAGACCGTTACGATGGCGCAGCGACGGGAGATTTTTACAACCCAAGAAGATTTAGCAGAATCCATTCGCAGGCAGATTATCAACGTGAGGAAGGATGGCCCATCAAGAAAAAATGCAGCATATATCACCGCTCGCAGATCCACCCTAAAACAACTTTGGGAAAAATTTGAGGCCAACCATTCAGACCTGGCGAAGGAAGTCGAGCAAGAACACCCTTATTTTAAAAACAATTTTTTTCAGCAAACCAAAGACGTTTACAATGAAGGGGTTGCCCTGCTCGACAAGTGCGAAGAAAATCTAGCCACACTAGGTGAAAGTTCACAGCAGCCAGCTGGACAAAAAGAAGATACGACCGCACCTGCTGACAAGGAGGGACAGTTTCGAATAAGAAGGCTACAGATCAAGGTGAATTCACTCCAAAGCGACATTCAGGAAGTCTGGAATAGGTTGAATGAGGAATGCAGTAAAAGGTATTGTGAATACAACATTAAGAATTTTAAGGATGATTGGGATGACATCAGAGCTCTAAACGAGGAGATACTATCCCACGGTAGCTACGACGACAAGGAGTTCCGTGAGACCAAGAAGATGGTCAACGAAATAATTGTAGTCCTGTACCAACACATCCAGGATGGAGAGGTTCAAAGTGTCAAGGAACACAGCCATGCGAATATAGTGTTGCCTACTCTTAAAATTCCATTTTTTGAAGGGACCTACGAAGCATGGCCTAGCTTTCATGATATTTTCCGAAGAATTGTTCATGAAAATTCACGACTAAGTAAGGCGGAAAAAATGCATTACTTAAAGTCACAGTTACGAGGGGAAGCCAGCAAGTTAGTGCAACACCTGGAGGCAACTGAAGCCAATTACGAGTCTGCATGGTTCATTATAAGGAACAGATACGACAACACCAGGCTGCTACTTGCGAAGTATTTGGATGACATATTCAACCAGGCAACCCTGTCGAACGAATCTGCAGAAGGGGTCAAGAAACTCCATGACACGACTGCAGAATGCCTGAGAGCAATTGAGAACTTAGGAATTGAAACGGCCACATGGGGGCCTATCATGTGTCATATAGTGACACGGAAGTTGGACAAGGAAACCAACAGACTGTATGAGCAGTCACTATCGGCACCAAGAGAAGTGCAAAAATTCGAGCAGCTACTGAATTTCTTAGAAACAAGATTTCAGTCGCTGGAAGCTGTACAAAGACTGAACAAACTCGAACCCAGAAAACAAGGAATTGGGAAACCATGGGAAAGTCACCAGGATCGGTGGGCAGTGAAGACGTACCACACTGCTGACATATCGTGCTTCTACTGCGGAGGATCACACAGCATTAAATCCTGCCCAAAATTTAGCAATCTAAATATATCCGCACGTTGGGACTTCATAAAGAATAAAAAATTATGTTCAAACTGCTTCAAGCCTAAAGGAAAATATAACTCCAGACACTTTTGCCCAGGGAAATGCAAGGTATGTAATAAAAGACATCATTGGCATTTGCACGAAGATTTTAGCAAACAACAGCCTCCCAAGACCACAACGGCAATTTCCAGTGCGACAGCAACCAATAAGAACGAAAACATTGTTGCAAGCCTAGTAGGAAGACAGCATCGCAACGTTTTGCTTGCAACTGCCCTAATTAAGGTCCAGTCATCCTCAGGGAGTTTGGAGTATCTCAGAGCCCTGATAGACTCCGGATCACAGGCATCATTCATCACAGGAGATGCAGCTCAAACGCTGGGTCTACCAGAAGAAAAGGTGAGAGTGCACATTTCTGGATTAGGCAAGAAAGGAGCAGGTACAGCCCGAGGACGATTAACTGTAAACCTACGTCCACGATTTCCAAGCAACTAAACAACCATATGTGAGATGCTGATACTGCCACAGCTAACCAAGTCACTTCCAGAAAAACCAGTCGAAAACTATCAACTTCAGGACTGTAAGAATATGGTGTTGGCTGATCCACTATTTCAGAAACCTGGACCAATAGACGTTATGCTAGGAGCAGACATCTACAAGGAAATCATTTTGGAAGGAGTACGAAAATTCAACGGAGGCCTGTTAGCGCAAAACACGGAACTTGGATGGATCATCACGGGGAATGCAACAGCACCATCAGAAGAAAGGAAAATTCTTAGCATGGTCGCATGTGCTGCAGAAGATGAACAACTCACAAAATTTTGGGAGATTGAAGAAGTTGTACCAGAAAAGATGATGTCCAACGAAGACAAGGAATGCGAAGAATTCTACAACTGCAACCACCAGAGAAATGCTGATGGTACATATACAGTGAAAATTCCGTTCAAGGAACCAATAGAAAAGCTTGGGGATTCGAGAAAAAAGGCAATCGCACGGTTCATTCAACTGGAGAAACGGTTAGAAAAAGATAAAGTTCTAGGTAAAGAATACAAAACCTTTATAATGGACTACTTAGAACTAGGACATATGAAACGAGTTCAACCAGGAGCCAATATACGAAAAACCTACTTCATCCCTCATCGAGCAGTAGTAAAGGAAGACAGCATTCAAGTAAGTCTATTGACAGCCAAGTCAAAGGTTGCACCTATAAAAATGAAGAAAACGTTGCCAAGGCTGGAGTTATGTGCTGCATCGTTAGCAGCAAAAATGTTGAAGGAAGCTATTAGTGCACTGGACATCCCCAGCATCTCCATCTTCGCGTGGTCAGATTCCATGATAACCTTATCCTGGATAAGAGCAGGTCCGGAGAAATGGAAAACATTTGTTGCAAACAGGGTAACAGAAATATTGGAAGTAACCCCCAGCGGAAATTGGCATCATGTGCGCTCAGAGGACAATCCAGCAGACGCTGTATCCCGAGGGCTCACTCCTGTCAAACTACAGCATCATCTATAGTGGTGGAACGGGCCGCAATGGTTACGAACTAATCCTTTGCCACTGACGGAAACAACTATTCCCATAACAGCTACAGAAGAGGAAAAAATTCACCAAGTCCAAGCATCAAAAGAAGAATTGGACATCTTATCCAAATATTCGTCACTGCAGAAGTTACTGCGGGTCACTTCATACTGTAACAGGTTTGCTCAAAAATGCAGAAGACAACCGTTTCCGACCGAATACCCTACGGCAGCAGAACTCAACAATTGCCTCATTCAAATCATCCGTATAGTGCAAGCACGCAGCTGGGCAACAGAGACTCAAACCTTGAAGAAAAACATCCCGCTTCACACAAAAAGTTCCTTGGCACCATTACGACCATTCATCGATGATGAAGGAACTCTTAGGGTGGGAGGACGACTTCAAAATTCAATGTTGCCATATAATGAAAAACATCCTATTCTCATTCCCCATAACAGTCATCCAGACCAATTCATAGTGAGAGATGTCCATCGGAAGCTTCTACATGTCGGAAGTCAAACTACAGCGGCATACATCCGAAGAAAATTGACAAGATGGAAATTACTTCAAAAGTTAAAAAACGACTTTTGGAAAATATGGTCTAAGGAATAACTATCTGGGTTACAACGCAGAACGAAATGGACTTCGAAGGAAGAGAATTTGCAAGTAGGGGATCTAGTGTTACAAAAGGATGAAAACAGTCCTCCCAATCGATGGCCTTTAGCAAGAGTGACAGAAGTGCATCCAGGTACAGATGGCATTGTCAGAGTTGCAACCGTTAAGACAAAGGGAGACACAATTCTCAAGCGTCCTATTACCAAGCTCGTTCCATTACCAAGACAGGAGGCAGAGGAAGGAAAAAGAAAACAAAGCAGGGGTAGTGGAGTGTCAACAGTAACAAAAACTATAACACTCTTACTTACGTTATGCACCATAATTTCGGCAACCAAGGGGTCGTATACAGTAAAGTATCCGTCACCTGGCCTATTCATTGAAGAACTTGGCCACGCAAAACTCTCGAGGGGAAACTTCAGGATCGAAGTAGCAGTGAACATCTCCAGCATCCAAGTAGATGAAGAAGATATAAACAAGACAATCCAACAAATGAATACCTTATGCGACAAGGCACTGGTATTATCTGCAGAATCCCATTGCAAAGAATTAAATCATCACCTGAGAGAGCAGCAAAGACAGATCATCTGGAATATGAGAAGCATTTATAGTCAAGATGTCAGAACCAAGCGAGGATTATTAGGGCAGCTACTAACCTCAGTGTTTGGAGTCAACGATGAAGTTTACCATGACATCGAATCATTGGAGAAAAATCAACTAGAATTAATACATTCATCTAATCGTCAGACGAAGATCATGTTGTCAACTGCAGCAACTCTAAATGAGACTGAAGCCAGAATATCCCAGAAGTTGGATAATTTTCGAAGAAAACTCAATGAAGGGTTGCTAGCAATCAATGAGATGGAACCTTGGTACAAGAAGACGGACGACAACAAGCTAAACATACATGTGTTGACATCATATCAGATGGCCACCAACTACTTACAAGAGATGGGTGAGAAGTACAAACAACTTCTAAATGTAAAATTTAAAAGGGCAGACATCATGCAATTTATTCCATCGTCACAATTTGACAGAATAATGACTAATGCAATGGTCAATCTTCCAGCAAACCTAGAGATTCTTACTACGCCAACGCACAAGATGGAAGTTAGCTTCAACAATAAATCAATCGAGATCTTCAGTTATTTTCACATAACTGAGAAGCGGGAATACAACTTGATAAAACCAACTCCTATTCCAGTAAAGAAAGGAAATGGAACCTACGCATCACTGAACTTGCCAATGGAGTTCTTAGCTATCAACTACAACAAACAAACCTATTTTGAAATCCAAGAGGACAAGTTAAAGGAGATCGAGCCAATAGGAAAACATATTTACCTATGTAGGCCATCCGCCGTTCGAAGTATTGAAGACAATCCTAATTGCATCATTGACCAAATCTATCAACGATTAAACAAGATCAAATGTTTGGTCCATCAGTTTACAGTTAAGACCCTGGTATGGAAGAAACTGTACGCAGCGAATACATGGTTGTTTATTCCCAATCAACCCACAACAGCAGCAGTACAATGCACCGGGAATCGAGAAGATGTGAAGATTCAAGATGTTGGCATAATCCAGATATCCCCAGATTGTACTATATACACCAAACGGACTACCTTGCATACTCAGCTATTCACTACTATTCCTGTCGTAGCTGGGTTCAACAAACCAATGCAAGTAATTATTAACACTACTTTGCAGAATACGAGCACCCACCCTCAACTGCAAATGGAGGAACCTGTGTTGCTACCGTCCGATCACTTTCAATGCCTACAAGAAGAAGAAGACGAGTTGCAGCTACATCAGGAATATCCATTGTGGCACCATCAACATACCATCATGGTGAACACTGGTACTACAATCGGTATCTTGGTATCAGTTTGTATCATCTGGACATTATGGAAGTACTGGAGAAAGAATAGGAAACCGCAGCCACGCCCAAATTCAGACCCGTCAGAGAGCGTCAGGTTACAACCACTGCCACCTGACGAAGAAGATGGAGAGACAGCCTCAGCCACACCATCCCGGCCCTTTGTCGCTCGGCAGAATGTTTAGGAACCAAACATAAATTGTAATCCTTTTAATTTAATTAGGCGAATATTTCACAAACACATATTGCATACGGAAAATGCTTAACAAAGCGTCAGCAGTAATGTAATCAGTGCTCGAATGACCGGTGAACAGCCTGCAATTCTGCACTCTGCAAGTTTGTTTGTTATGAAATTGAATACGCAAGTGCATATGCGAGCTGAAACTAGGGCAAATATTAAACTTTGTAAGCTAAGTCAGTATTTTTATATGTATAAATAGAAAAATATTCTAGTCAATAAACATACAGTTTGAAGTTTTGTTTCACTGTGTCAAGCTGACCAACGGCCCCAGCTCTTTTTTGGTACATCATCTCGTGTGAGACCGCACGAGACCGTTGGTTTGCACCCCTTTTTAATTCCTGCACCCCTAAGATATTTCTGCAACTGTCCAAATTAAATTCATACAGTCCATTACAAGCTCCACCCTGAACAATAATACATTGTTAAATTGTTGTTAATAAAGGATTTGCTTAATGAGTGACATTTGGGCAATTAAATCATAATTAATTTTTATTATTCTGTCTTTTTACCCTGTAAATTGTTGAATAATTAATAATATCATATTTAAATAAAAATAATTGAAATACAAGCATAGGGTGCTATCTGTGACTTATCTTCCTCGTCAAGTGATGAAGGTCATCAAGAACTACCACAAATATTGCCACGACGGATTCGGATCATACGAAATCGAGAAAATCTCTTCGATCTTCATGATGTGGACTTTAAGAAAATATTTCGGCTTAACAAAATAACGGTGATGAATTTAGTTTATTCAATCGGGAATGCACTTCAACCAAGAACTCATAGAAACAAATCCCTTGATGCACGTACCCAGATCTTGATTGCCCTTCGATTTTATGCCACAGGTAGCTTTCTTGAGTTAATTGGTGATTACATGCATATTCACAAATCAAATATATGCAGAGTAGTTCGGCGTGTAACTCATCAGATCGCACGTCTTTCTCGACAATATATAAAAATGCCTCATACCAATGAGGAATTAATGGTAACGACTAACAAAATAAGATTTTTTTAACATAGCTGGTTTTCCACGAGTTGTGGGGGTCGTCGATTGCACGCATGTTTGTAAGTCCCCTGGTTATCCCAACGCTGAATTATACAGAAACAGAAAAGGATACTTTAGCATAAACGTTCAAGCGATTTGTAACTCCCAATTAAAATTAATGCACATCATTTCTCGGTGGCCAGGATCTGTGCATGACAGTACCATATTTAATGACTCCCCTCTTCCTGTTGAATTTCGTATGGGTAGATATGGGAATGGCTTCTTACTGGGCGACAGTGGTTACCCATGTAAACCATACCTGTTAACTCCAGTGACTGACTGTGAATCAATTGAATATCAGCCAAGAAGCTTATAACAGGGCCCACATCATTACTCGTAATACAGTGGAAAGGTTTTTTGATGTGCTTAAGCGCAGATTTCCCTGCTTAAAAAATGGCATACGACTCAAACTGGACACTACTCTGAAAGTGATTGTTGCTTGTGGAGTATTGCACAATATCTGCAAAGAACAAAATGACCATATTGAGGACTATTTTGACGAAATTGGAGATGAGGTATAAGTTGTGGATTCAATTTTTGGCGAAAGCAACAATAATAATCCAAATTATGCAGTGCGAAATGCACTGATTGCTACAGTATTTGCTAGATAAATAACGAAAAATTATTTTAATTTTTAACTTCTTTGTTTCTAATTGCAGTTTTTTAACTTGAATATTTAAAACAATTGTTTGGATTTTTTCATTTTTAATTTTTTCTCGGTAATACTGCTTCCACAGATCTTGGCTGGTAGCAATACGTTTTCTTTTTCTTGTGGATGGATGGACTTGAGCTACGGTGACAGAAATAATTGGGCTAACCGCATCTTCAGGGAGTTGGGATACAATCGCAGGAATAATTGGACTAACCGCATCTTGATGAGAAGGACCAAGTTCTGGGTCAGGGACATTTATAATTTCGATTTCATCTAGTGTCAATAAATATAAAAATTAATTAAAGAAATATGTATTATTACTATATTGTGTATTAAATTACTGAAATGGTCAGCCGCGCTGTCAAACTCATTTGCGTTTGGATTTACTTGCTCCCTAATTGTAGCCAACAAAATTTCTTGCTCAGAAGATAAAACAAGCTCGGCAGTTCCTCCCCCATTTTTAAATATTTCCTTCTTAAAATGAATATTAATTGTTATTATTATTTCTATATAACTACCTACCTAGTTGCAAATGTATCGAGATGAGAGAATTTAGAAATTAAAATTTTTTCATAATTTACCAGCGATTGATTTTAAAGATCACACAATTAGAAAAACTACCGTGTGCTTTAAGTTTTGACAAGTCTCGATAATTTTTCAACTAGTAGTACATAAAGCTCCAATGGCAGACAAAAATCATGTTAACAATGGTCTTGATTTAAACATATTAAAAAGTTGTGTACCTTTTCGTTATTTGCGGCTTGTTTTGCCTGTTCCTTAGTCAATTTTGCTTCATAGTTATATAAACAAAAATATTTACTAGTTAGTATCATTTCGTGTTTACAATTATTCTAGTCTTACATGTTCAGCTACAGTTTTTTAGCCTCCCGTTTCAAATTTTCGTAAAGAACTTTTAGCTGCTTGCTTGTTCGGGAGCCCGTTTCAGCACAACAATTATACTGGAACTCAATTTCCTGCCACACCTTATTTTTTTTGTCGACAATAAAAGATTTTGTTGATTTGTCTTCAACAACATGTTTCTATCTAAAATAGATAAGAAAAGGGACTGAAAAGGATTGGAAGAGGAATTAAGATTTTAGGTTATGTCACGGCTTACAACAATAAAATACACGATATACCGATATACCTAATGAAATACTCACTTGGCTACAACGGAAAGAAGAGTTTCTTTTTCCCGCTGTGTGAAGTTAACCATTTTTACTTCCTTTTACAATAAAAAAAGTATTGGATTTACCCCAAAAGTTCGAAATTGAGTTTTCAACAGATCTTCACGTTTTAGAGTCCCCTGAACCCAAAAAACATATTTTTTTTCATTGGGCTGTCTGTGTGTCTGTCTGTCTGTCTGTGTGTCTGTGAACAGAATATCTCAAAAACGAAAAGAGGTATGGCGTTGAAACTTTATATATAAGTTTTATGTACTATGTAGATAAGACAGCAAGCTTTTTAAGAAAATCGCATAACCGGAAGTAGGTGTTTACTCTTGCAATTTTTCAGTTTTTTTCGATTTTTTCAAAAACGGCTCTAACGATTTTTTTCAAAATTCACATTTTTATTACATTTTTAATGTGTATTGATGTGAGATTTTTTCAGTTAAATACTTCTAAAATGGGTTTCTTTAGCTTTTTTTCTATTTTTTTATTAGCTTCTAATTTAAATAGAACACCCAGTATATTATTACATTTTTGAATTCAGCTTAAAATTATAGAGAAAAATTGTCTCTTCAACTAATGCTCTATTTTGTACCTTTTTCGTAGAATTGGTAATTTTTGAAAAAATTTTACAAATGCTTAAAAATTAAAAATCAAATTTTTGGTTAATTATAAGATCACTGTAAAAGGAAGTTGTGTGCGTGTATCACACCAGATTTTTTTTGTGTCCATTTCAAACCATAAATGAATGAACCAAACTAAAAATCAAAGTAAACAAACACACCAAATGTCAACGTCATTCAATTGTTTTTGCGGTGTTGCCAAGTTCACTTTTAATTAATGACCAATTACAAAATTGGAGATTAGGGCATCAGTAAATTGTTTTGTGCAACCCAATCATTTTTTAATCAGCCATCAAATTTGACGGACGGTTAATTAATGATCAATTAATAAGAGTTCTGTGCAACCGGGCATTAAAGCAAGATTTATTACGTTTTGCAATTTCTATTACTATTCTATTACGTTTCTATTCAATTTCTTTTTTTTATGTTGAAACAAAATCGGTAGGTAATAGTTTTTAGTTAAACATTAACGAATTATATGACTTTATGTTATTTTTTATAATAAAGGGCCAATTTAACACTATTATCTTGTACTTGTAAAATTTATTGAACTTATTAAACTCGGCATGGGCAAATCGTAGGCTAGTAAACTTTTGAAAAATGTATCGGCTCTTGTGAAAAAAATAAATAAATAGTCATCGCTATTATATGATCAATTTTTGCCATGAAACCTAACCTCACTGCAAAAATTATGTATCAACACAAATCAGTCTAGTGATAATGTTTGTTGCCAATAGTTTCCGTAGAATTTCGCTATTTTTTTTCCCATATAAAAGATGGGCTATATAACTTTCCGTAGTTAGTCTACAGAGGTTACAGACCGAGTTCAAAAGTTAACGCTAACATAAAAAAACTGATGATTTTGACGGATTTGAGTGGAATTTAAATGATTATTAGGCTATTACCCAAATTGCCAATACTATTACTATTTTTTAAATTTCTAGTACGGAAAAATATCAAGAGTTGGCAACATTGCTTGAATTACTTTTCATTTATTCGCTCGAGGCTCATAGTAGTCTAGTGGCAGTCTGTCTTGTATTTCAACACGCTGTTTGCTTTTACCCCATTCTCTGAATAAGTTAGTTCTTCGAAATTCGTGTTCTTTCATGTAAGTAAAAATATTACAACCCAGTTTAGCGAATTTGTAAATAATCAAACAACTTCATTTTGTGTTTTATTTTTAGACATAACATTTAATAAATCTGAATTCCTCATTAATAATAACAATGGACGTTACACAGGAATTTAATCATAATTTTCATGTTACAATGACCAGCAGATTAGACAAATCATTAAATGAAAACGAAGTACTTGAAAATTTACCTACACAAGAGATCATTCAAGAGACTATCAACGTGGCAGATCACGGATTGAATATTAAACCGGAGGAACTTCATATAAAAGATGAATTGCCTAGTACTTGTGTAGCAGATACAAACATCTTAGAAGAGCAGTTTGTCTACAAGCCGAATGAATATAAAGCAGAAGACGAGAATAATTTCTTGGAACATGTGAAGACTCATTCGGAACAGTCTTATTCATGTTCTATTTGTGAATATAAAACTGCACGGAGATGTAACGTAGTTAACCATTTGAAGACACACAAAGGAAAAAAATCTTATTCATGTTTTAATTGTGATTATAAAGCCGGAACGAAAGGTGATTTAGGTAAACATATGAGGAGACATACAGATGAAAAACCTTATTCTTGTTGTATTTGCGAATTTAAATCAGCTCGTAACAGTTATTTAGTACGCCATATGAAGATGCACACAGAAGAAAAACCATATAGATGTTTTATTTGTGACTTTAAATCAGCGCAAAGAAGTGTATTAGTAAGGCATATGAAAATACATACAGGAGAGAAACCGTATGCATGTTCTATTTGTGACTATAAAGGTTCAAAAAGAAGTCATTTGGTAAGCCATATGAAGATGCATACAGGAGAAAAACCTTATGCATGTTCTATTTGTGTCTATAAAGCAGCACAAAGAAGTCATTTAGTAAGTCATATGAAGGTGCATACAGGAGAAAAACCTTATGCATGTTCTATTTGTGTCTATAAAGCAGCACAAAAAAGTAATTTAGTAAGCCATATGAAGATGCATACAGGAGAAAAACCTTATGCATGTACTATTTGTGACTATAAATCAGCACAAAAAAGTCATTTTGTAAGCCATTTGAAGATGCATACAGGAGAAAAACCTTATGAATGTTCTATTTGTGACTATAAATCAGCACAAAATAATTTAGTAAGCCATATGAAGATGCATACAGGAGAAAAACCTTTCACATGTTCTATTTGTGATTTTAAGTCGGTACAAAAAAGTAATTTAGTAAGCCATATGAAGATGCATACAGGAGAAAATCTTTATGTATGTACTATTTGTGACTATAAATCAGCACAAAAAAGTCATTTTGTAATCCATTTGAAGATGCATACAGGAGAAAAACCTTATGAATGTTCTATTTGTGACTATAAATCAGCACAAAAAGGTCATTTAGTAAGCCATATGAAGATGCATACAGGAGAAAAACCTTTCACATGTTCTATTTGTGATTTTAAGTCTGCACAAAAAAGTAATTTAGTAAGCCATATGAAGATGCATACAGGAGAAAATCTTTATGTATGTACTATTTGTGACTATAAATCAGCACAAAAAAGTCATTTGGTAAGCCATATGAAGATGCATACAGGAGAAAAACCTTACACATGTTCTATTTGTGATTTTAAATCGGCACAAAAAAATAATTTACTAAGCCATATGAAGATGCATACAGGAGAAAAACCTTATGCATGTTCTATTTGTGTCTATAAAGCAGCACAAAGAAGTCATTTAGTAAGCCATATGAAGGTGCATACAGGAGAAAAACCTTATGCATGTTCTATGTGTGACTTTAAATCAGCACATAAATGTAGTTTAGTCACCCATATGAAGATCCATAGAGGTGAAAAACCTTATGCATACTCTGTTTTTGACTATAAATCAGCACATAAAAGTAATTTAGTTTAGTAGTAAGGCATATGAAAATACATACAGGAGAAAAACCGTATACATGTTCTATTTGTGACAATAAAACAGCACAAAGGAGTCATTTAGTAAGTCATATGAAGATGCATACAGGAGAAAAACTTTATGCATGTTCTATTTGTGATTTTAAATCAGCCCAAAAGAGTTTGGTAGTAAGGCATATCAAAATACATACAGGAAAAAACCTTATGCATGTTTTATTTGTGACTATAAATCAGCACAAAAAAAACCAGTAAGCCATATGAAGTTGCATACTGGAGAAAAACCTTATGCATGTTCTATTTGTGACTTTAAATCGGCACATAATAGTTCTTTCGTACGCCATATAAAAATGCATACCGGACCAAGAGATTTTGAACTTTTTCCACGAAAAACTTGGTGTTAAAATGGATTTGGCTTCAATTAATCGGTCGCATAGAATCGGTCGAAATAAAAACAGACGACGATATCTTATTCTGAAGTTTTTTAGTTATCACGATCGGGAAACAATAATAAAAAATAAAAAGAAGCTTAAGGGGACCGGTTGTGTGATAACGGAAGATTTAACAAGAAACAGACTGGAAGTGTTGAAATGTGCCCAAGAGAAATTCAAGCACGAAAACGTATGGACATTGGATGGTCGAATTTGGGTGAGATATGAAGAGCGCAAACATTTAGTAAAAACTGTTTCAGATGTACACAATTTGTTGGAACGGGTTTCTACAAGCTCATCACTTAAAGGCTAGTGTGTTTACCTTTCTTATTATCAATTATTTGTAAACTGATCTGAATGCAGTTTAGTGTTTGTTATTCGTTATATTATGTGTTTACATTCATTATTTCTATGGTAAATTATTGTTTTAGTGCTTATGCAAAACCTGGAATCACCATTTAATTTTACTAGTGTCATTTAGAATTGTTTTCTTTTGTTTTTATTTATAAATACACATATACACATATCTTGAGCATTAATTCCGTATTATTTTATCAAAACTGTAGAAGTATTAAGAACAAATTGCAAGATTTCTTCATTAGTACTGCTGAAGGTCATGATGTTATATGTATTACAAATTGTACAAATTGTTGACAAATAATATTAAAACTGTTGAAATTTTAGATTTGAATATTTATAATATAGCTAGGTGTGACCGGAATTTTGAATTGACAGATAAAGCAAGATTGGAGGTGTATTAATAGCATTACGAAAGCCGTTTAAAATTTTAAAAATTGTAAAACAATGTAGAAGGTACGATTCTATATTGGTAGAAGCAAGAATAGACAAACCAAAGTTTATTTTTGCAACCGTGTATATGCCGCCCAACTGAGGACCTAGTGATTACAAAGAATACTTCGAATTTATTTCTAAATACATTAAAGACGATAATAGTAATATATTGTTATGGTATACTAGGAGTTGGTTTTGGCTGTATATTGAATGTGTAAATATAATTTTGGATATCAATACAATCTATTTTGACCAATTTAAAAAGTGGAGGATGTTTGAAATAGGTAATTTTATTAAATAAATTTAATTTGGAACAAATTAATTAGGAAATGATAACTATTGAGCATTCTACAGGTGTTTTGAATATAGAAAGTTAATACATACTAGTATCACTCATGGCAAATGCAGATTCTAATTAGAAAATAGGTAGAAGTAGGTAAGGGTCAAATGATTTTAAATTATAGAAGGCAGTAAGAATCGAATATGGTAGTTAAGAAAAATTTGTTATTATTATTAGAAAAACAATTTGTAAAACATGTAATTTAAAAATTTGGTGAGATTATAGAAATTTTACCCTGTTTTAAATGTATTAATTTGGAAATATTAAAAAAGGTAATTGATAAATTTGCGTGGAATATGTACAACTGAAGTGTTACTAAATAAATACAAGAAATGAAGTATAAGTTATAGAAGAGTATTGGAAAATGGAAAAACTAGATGGAACTACAAGAAGACTTATTATGAAGGTGTATAATTAAAGATTTGGATTGAAATAGCTTTATTTTAAAGAAGATAAGTGATAAGGAGTTACATTAGTTTGGGTTTTGCTGTGTGCTGAGTTCGTAGAAGCATTCTGGGGACGAGAGGATCCATTCAAGGAAGATAGCTGAGGGACGAACATATCTGAGGTATTCTGTCGGTTACTGACGACAGAAGTTGGAGAATCTTGGAGCTGCGGAATAGGTGTTCCAGGTGCGTGAGCGGAGAGGAGCGCGGTTTGTTCCTGGTGGCTGCTGGGAGTAGACGAGTTGACAGCTGTTGGTCAGTGAGTAGGATATTACAGTAGGACTAAGAAGGGGTCCAAGCTGCGAACGTCTTACGTCTTACTGTCTTGGAGGTGGTATAAGAGCAGTACGTGTAGGAGCAGTACACGGTGGGTGGTAGTCTTGTTCTATCAACGCTGAAGCAAACAAAAGACAATTTAAAAAGTGCAATTAACTATAAATAATTACTTACCGTGGCATATAAAGTCAATAGCATACAAATAGAATTGAACATTTGTCATATTTGATTTGAGATTGAAAGTTGAATTTTTATTTGACATGGGAAATGACAATTAATGTCAATGCACATTTCAAAGTTATTTGTAAATAAAAACTTACTTTACAAAGCAACTAGTCAATCGAACCAACCCTGAAAGAGTCTCAAGATGCTATCATTTTAATAATTTAATACTATTGAAAATTGAAAGATACAATTCAATTTAAAAATTAGAGTAGCCAGTAAAATATTTATCTCCGGAGACTTTAACGTGGGAGATATCTGGCAAAAATATTTAAATCATTTAAATATATCTGCATTTAATGAATCTTATAAGCAATTTGTCGAAAGGATGAATACATCTTCCCTCGAATTATGCAATGGCATAAAGAATCAATAATAAAACGTTAGATCAATTCTTAACTAATACAAGTTTATTCACGTAAGATGACAAGCCTGACCAAGTAAAAATGCAACCCAAAATACGATTTATAAAGCTAACTGGATCCCTATTGCATTAGCACCTCGAATTTGACTAGACTGTTTACATGTCATTGATGGCACTGTAAGTCTATGTTAAATTCGAGGTTAGCAGGTTAGGTTTTGGGTCAGTTAGTGTCAAAACTGATGCAAAACCTAACCTGCTAACCTGTTAAATGCAAAACCCTATTTGTGTACTGTATATAAATTTCAGACAGCACCAAAACATGATCTGATAAGGCATCTGATGAAGCACAAATAATGGCATTTGCTAGTGATCTTGAACTTGCTCATCTTGAGCAACATACTTGCATCGTACCCGATCTATCCAGCGTATACTTATGTAGTCCAGTGGCCTGTCTTCATTATGAAGTCATGGTTCTATGCCTCTTTACTCGTAAGTCGGGTAAGTGGCAGGCCTTCTTCGTCCCAAGTGAGGAAGAGTTCCTTTGTTAGAGGTTAATGACTACCACAGAACTTAGCGTGGTTGCCAGAGAGAACACAATATTTAAAATCCCTGTGTAATAGCCGGGAATTGAACCAGTCCAACCACTATTAACTTGAATATTAATTTTTGTGCAGTGGATCCCTCTATTTCTCTATTGTAAAAGTCAATGGAGCTAAATCGATTTTAATTGTGATTGTGTAAAATTCTTTATCGATAACAAAATCTTAAACTTTATTGTAAGATTGTGGTATGATAATGCATATTTATCAGAGGTGGGCAGCAATTAATTACTTTGTATTTAAATTGCAAATTACTAATTACTTTGTGGTAACTCAGTTACTAATTTACTAACCTGGGATAAATCATTAGAATGCAAAAAGTAAGATAAGGCCTTATTAAATAAAGTGTAATTTATAATTTCCTATGGCTAGTGGAATAACAGCTAATTTTGTGCAATATTTATACAATTCTAGCAACGTGTGCACGCATAAGCATTTATTTTTAAGATACAGCACAGATTTTCCTTCCTCAGCACCAGTTGCAAGGGTTTTTTTCATTTACCACATTTATAGATAGTCCCAGAAGAAATGCCACTTCGGACAAATTATTTGAAAAACAGATGCCAATGAAGGCATGCAGAGTGTAATACTTTTGGTACTTTTACTTATTTTATTGTCTAAATATATGTTTTATGAATATAGTATAGATAATATATTATTTTTACCATTGACTTTATTATTTACCTACATGATGCATTAAAACTTTTCGTATTGGTAAACAGGGCAAACAGTTAAAACACTTAATTATCAGAAAGTCTTTAAGCGACAAAGTATGTACAGGGTGAAGCTTATAGTGAACTGTATGATTTAATTTTGGGTGGCTTAGACAGGAAAATTCTTCATGGTGTAGGAATGTAAAAGGATGCAGCGCCAACGGCCTTATACAGTCTCACATTAGGAGGGTAATAAAGTTTTTCAATCGAGTGGCAGAGGTTCGTGAACAAAGAAAAATCTAACTCCATTACTTTATTCACTAGAAAATATCCTATATATACACTTAAAAATATGACGTAAATTTCATAGGTTGAGCACATTGTTCCAGTTTGAATTGAACTTTTAGCTAACGTGCTACATTTCATAACAAACTGCAATATTAACATCAAGAAATTCAGCATAATCGCCGTTTATTCATTAGATCAGTCAAGAGTGCTGACAGCTTGTAATGCATTTACAAAGTATTTATATCTGGAACCGTTGTTTACAAAATATAATCCGTACAATTAATTATAAACATTTAAAAATAATGTTTTGATTTCTAAACAAGTAGGTAGGTTACTATAGTTAATAAAATATAAAAATTATGCATTTCGAATACAATTACGAAGACGCTAATGATAGTTGGAGCTTGCTACAAAGTTCTAAATACAAAAATATATGACAACAATTTCTATTGGCAGTAATTTATGTTGTGCAATTACAATAATTACGCAGTAATTGATATTTGAATTATTATTTTATTTGAGTAATTGACATCTCTGGGAATTTAATTACTTCATTGGCAATTAATTACTTTTTCAAACTAATTTTACCAGCTCTGATATTTAGAAATTAGTTATTTTACGGTTTCACTGTTACGGTTTATTTGCTCCGCCGTTCAATTCAGCATTCTGTGGTATTTAGTTCGCGATGTGGCGCGTCCGTTTCGCGCATTCTGTAGTCGCCTGCTGCGACGACCTTGTTAGGCAATTATCGTTTAGGCGCACGCTTTTACCTTCGAGCGTTCTTTCCACTTTCGTCCGTTAAACCGACATGGTGGTTTAGCATTTTGAAGAGCTTCGGTGGGATTTTATTAAGGCTGCCGTTAGTTTCGTTTGATGGTGAAATGTAAGCCTTCACAGTTATGTGGTTCTAATACCTCTAAGCTCACGTATTAGGAAGATTATTTCCTACGCATTTTGCGCATTTGCTATGCGATCACGTGTCGTCACCCATGGCCTGGAATTTTCCAGGTATTTTAGCGCCCTAGACTTCCTTTAGTTCTGTTATGTTATCGTTCGACCTTTGTTTTCCTTTTACAGCACCTAGTGTCAGCTAACTAGTGCTGAGAGTCAGGCATTTTGTGCGATTAAGCCGATCTGAGGCAGTGCTGCAGCTGTTCATTTATCACTATCACGGCCGCCGGGCGATTTCGAGCCAGTGTGTTGGGCCTTCGGAGCCGATACGGAGGCTATTTTCCAGGTAACTTCTGCTCTTGCCGTCGTGATGCGAATCGCATTGAGCCACCAGCTTACTGCCGTACGAATTGGTAACAAACGTTCTGGAATCGCGCTCTGCGTTTCCTCGGAAACCTAACATGAAGCATCTGCTGTTAGAGCCGCCTGCTTATTCAGCCGGTTTTGATGTGTGCAATTTATTGTTGCGGAATTGTATGTGAAGCTGTGAGTATTGCGTTTGTGTGTTTTGCTATTTGTAATAATTTATGATGCTGATTTTTGGAAATATGTGATACTTGTATATTTCTGTATTATGAATTTATACTGACTTATACTGTGACATTTGCACTATGATTTTATTTGTTACTGCGACCTGTACTTGAGTTGAGCTTCTCTTTTAGATTTATTGCGGTACTTGAGTTTACGTATTCTCGTTCTAATACCTGGATACATTTGCCAATTTGTTAAAAATACTGTTGGAGCCCGTTTTGCATATTTTAAAGAGCTGTACACTCCGTCTCCGTGACAGCAGCTGGTCGGCAGGCAATTGTATCCAAGTAGCTACGTTAGGTTTTTATTTTGAGAGATTAACCAACGGTGAACCTTTTGATGATAACACCACACAAATTAAGTACCTATACTTATAGAAACTCGTGATTGTCACTATTTTAAGGTCAATAATGCTGAGTACCTAAATAATCGACAATAATAGTATTTCTTTGATTAATAACATTGAAATAATATTGACAGCCTATACAGAATAGTAATTAATAATTATGGTTAGTAGTTGTAGTATTATTAGCCTACTACATGTTTGTTATTTTCTTACCTACTTAATCCTGATGCGTATATACCTTTCGGTGTAAGGCGAAATATTAAATCATGCAACCAATGCCATCCAGATTATATACTCGAGACCTTTAAACAGGAACTATCATGTCACGTTAAAGGGCTATAAGGATTCTCAAGATTATGGCAGAGGGTTTCAAGAAGTTAAACACAGATATTTATTATTTTTGTCGGTCTGCGAAAGGAGCATACGGCGACCCCACTTGCCGCAGTCCATTCTATTGAGCTCTCCGGGTTCTTCTGCAGCACTGCAGAGACACGTCCAAAGCGCGATTCCGGAAGCGACGTCAAGCAACACAAGACGCAGCGAGGATTTTGAAAGGTACTGTGTAAAATTTATATTAATGTACACGCCTATTATTTTAGATAAGTGAAATAGTGTTGCGGAAGCAAATTAAAGTAACGCACGTTTGAAAGACCTCGTATAGCGTCCAGATAACTTCAAATAGTTATTATCATTTGACGAATTCATCTCTGTAACTAGTTAAATTAAGATTAGTGAATGAGAATATTTAGTAGTTTGTAAAACACCATGACGTCATATAGGATTTAGGATCCAGTAATTAAGTCAGTTGTGATTATTGTACATAGTAACTTTGGTGTTTTGACGTTATCATGTTGAATTTTAATTATTCTGTTTTCTTTGGATTTTACGGTTTTTGCATGCGTTCTTTCCTGTATTTAAGTGTAAAAGATTCTAGTTGTAGGAAATCACTTAAGGTCATTTCTATCCGAGACAGGGCAAGGAAGGACGTCGCTGCATCAGTATCAACAACACACCTTCGGGTGATTTTCTGTTTCGACTTTTAAGAAATCGCTCAGTATTATCATTAGAAAAGTGGTGGCGTTTAGGCATATCATCTCCTTTTAAGTTACCGAGCCCTTGCCCGGTGTAACGGACAATTCCGAAATAACCGACGCCTTCTTTTACTACCACCATTCCGGGCGAGTTGGGCTTGTAGTCACTCAATATCATCGTAATCTCGTTTTACCGCGTAATAGGGCGGCGCTGGCTTGTGACAAGTATCGTAAACGTACCTGTGTTGGTCATGTAATTCAGTTTGCCTCGTGCTATGTGGGTTTTGTATGCACATCTGATTGTGATGGGCTTTAGTACTGATTTACATGGGAAATAATTTAGCTTTCGTCGTTGACGGATTTTTGGACTATGAAGATCGTTGGACACGATACGTTTTTACCCCTCAGGTTACGGGCAACTCCGAAATAGTAAAATTCCAACACACTAAAATTCTACCATAGCTCTTGCATACCTGTTGGCGTATCTTTTCCGGCCACCTGGCGATAACATAATCTTGAATGTGGACGCTCGCTGTAAAGTTTGGCAACTTCCTGTTCTTTTGGGGTGGTTGAGAGCAATCCGTGTGCCCCGACATCAAAAGACTTGTAAGTTAAAGCTATGATACCTGGTGCTGCTCTAGTACATGTTTACCTAGAGTTTTAAGCGAAGTGGCGAACTCTCGAAAGCTGATCATTCAGATCCGATAATACCTGCCTTATTTAAGTTGTCATTGCTTTTTCGCTGATACTCTTTTTGACTTCAAAATAATGCTATTTATTTAAGAGTGTGCCTACCTATATCACGCCACCAAATTCTTTGACCTTAGACTGCTGGTATAATTTATTTATGATGTGTGATAGCGGAAAGAATATGTAGTAGCAACTGTGATTTAATTGTGTGCATATGTACTAACCCCTTACACCAGGTATATGCAATTATAGTTTGCATTTTATACTAGTAGTTGTACTTTATAATAATGGGTAATTATAGTTGATGCTATTATATCATGTGTTATTGATTACTGCACCCTGTTCGATCTGGCCTATGCAATTTTTATTTCAAGTGAGCTAGTGATTGGCTACCATTTATTGAGTTGATGAGTTTTCATCTAATTTATGATTTTATAGTAGAATCCAGCCAACCGTTTCCGCAGCGTGTTAGCCGGCCTTCGATTCTGCTCAAGTAGTTTCAAAGTTATTTTTGAAAGTAAAGATTGAAACAATGTTGACAACTTCTGCGGCTGACTATGGATTTTGTCGTTTACAACACGAATTCATTCCGGAAGGCATTGGTATTGAGGTGTAGATTTGGTGGGATAGATATTCATAGTCAATGTATGTTACGTTACGCTCAACAGTCTAGCAATAGGAATTTTCCTTATGAGATCTTTATAAAATAACATGTTTGATTCAGTGTTGTCAGAAAACTTTAAAAAACTAATATACTGTGACATGATCCTGGCGCAAATTAATTAAAAACACAATTAATGCGTTGTACCGGAGTCCTACCTGTGTTTCTTTTAGGTGTAGCTGACTTCCAGACTGGTCCGTTGTTGTTCCGCCGCAATTAAGTGCGCGAAACATAAACATGTATACATAATAGACTGAGTAATAATAGACTATTTAACTACTTTTATTGACAATTATAAAAATAAGTTTGCTAAAAACATATTGGGATCGCTTAAAATGGAATAAAAGTCCCTAACCTACGCTCGGGCTGATAGCTGTGCAAAACGACCTACTGAAGTCAGGAACAGTTAATTTGGTGAACAACTGTGGTCTCACCGAGCCCGATTCCAATCGCCAAGGCTGCGGAAAAATTCCTGTTCCATCGGAATTCGAACCGAGGACTTGCTTAATGCAAGCCTAGCGGTTTCCCATCTGCGCTACTCTGCTTTTTGTCATAAAAAGACTTATAAACAAATAATAGATTCAAATGAAAAAACTGGTCGGGGTGCCACTAATTGGCCTTATTTTGATATATTTCGTAATATTTCTGGCAGTGATGCCGATGTAAATCCCACTTCCTTGTCTAGCAATACCTCTGGCTTAACATACAGTACACAATCGGATGATGCTGGGTCTTCATCAGAAGAATCTTCTTATAGTTCAGGTAGAGCAGAAGTAAGTTACTTTTTTGTAATCTTTTTTTGAAAATTAAAATAAACTTTCTGTTTAGGATGTTTCACCCTTACTGGTGACCTACCTGTAACTCCTCGAAGTTGCCGTAAGAAAAACGAATCTAACGAAGAACCGGAATGGATGCTGCTCGCCATCAAGAGAAAATTAATATGCTGCAAGTATTAATAAACGTGCTAGTGAAATAGCTTTATCTATATTTTAAAAGTACGTTCAAGGAAACCAATTATTATGGTTAATTTGTATTTTCGCATGCATTAGTGACATTTAACTAGTTGTATTTTATTACTAAGCATTTTGTCACGATTATTTGGTGATATCTCAGGCAATAATTAACTAAATTCTACTATTCGCATTTATTTCCCCCAAACATGCAGTACATTTCTACCTAACTGGTTAGGCACCTCTATTTTCTTCTGGTGATAATAAATTTCTAGCCTGAAACTACAGTGATGTTATCATATGAGAACACTCCATATTTCAGTATTTTTTTTTGTGGGTTCTCTTGCCCAAATGGCATGCGGTGGATTTTCTCGTTCTTTTCCATTGAAAATTCCGTGCAAGCAAGTTGGGTGCCCCCTCGGCGTAGTGCTTCAAAAAGCTAATTGGTTTGGCTAGGCTCCATTGGATGTGGAGGATCTGGAAGGACAAATGCCTTTTTGACGTTCGAATTATTGGTTTAATGTTAGAATTCTTAAGTCTCACGTCTCGGCGGAATTATTTGGACCAGCTTTTGCCACCTGCACGTCCATATTTGGCTGCTTTTTAACCTCAGGTTAGTTTACGATAGCTCCGATATCCTTCTAGGAGCTTGCCTAGAATGTGTACGCTTTTAGCCAACTTTTCCCTGGATTTCGCAAGGGCATTGGAAATCACTGCGCCACACCCCTTGAAAGCGTCGGCTACCTGCAGTTTGTTCGCCTGTCCGCTGGCCTCGAGGCAAGGTCCCTGCGATAGTCGTTCCGCAGACGGGAGCTGGCGATTTCTTATCCTCGTGCACTTGATATCGCTTCTCTAGGTGCGCCACGGAAGCGCCTGCAGCTTCTAGCTCGGCACGTGCAATCCAAGCCTACGAGGATGATACGAATTGGTTATTGGGGTGTGTAAATGTATTAGCAATTAGTTGTATATATGATAATAAGGCATTTCATGCGAAACGTCTCGTCTTGTGTATCTTAATATACAGTTATTGGTAGCTGCATTCTTTTAGCGCTAGCTGTTTAATAGTATGATAGTTTAGAGGCCCCTTTCGCGTTGTTGGTAGCTACGTTTAATTTACTTACCCTGGCGATGCGATGTGTTTCGCTACAACCACGTCAAATGTGTCGAACGTGACTTGCGGGTTTGGTACCCTGTAATGTATCATAAATCTCGGTTATTTCATTAAGCCTTCATAGGGCGTTTGAAATCACCTGGGTTACGGCCTGGCGGTGTTTATCGGCGGAATCTGCTGCGAGATATTGTTGGGCCCGTGCACACAAACTCAGCTGTCGAGGTTATATGTTAACGTCATCGCGTACTTAAAAGTTTGTGGCTATTGAACCGCTCGCGGTCACTTATCGACCAAAATTTAATTAATCGAAAAGTTATTTAAAATCCGGAATTATTAGCTATTGCTGTTAGGAGCGCATTCAAGCCTTTACTTGACCTGTCATAACAAGCCTAATGAGTTTACTATAGAGATTTCTTCGACCCTGTATGCCCATGTAATCTGAAGATTTTTCCCCCCTTCTAAATTTTTGGGCCTGTCATAATGTCAGATCAAGCTAACAACCGGGGTTAAGGTTATCTTAACGCTTGCATCGCTCTGTTCTGTGACACCTTACTTCACAGGGTGCGTGCTAATTTGTGCCTGCGAATTTATAGTTATTTTCTCGCCTGAATTATTCCGACGCGGTCAGTTTTGTATGAGCCTCCGCTTCACGGAGCTTCTCGTTAATTGATTTTATCCCTTAGTAGGAAACCTCAAAATTTTGTATCAACTTGATTGCTGTCGCTTAAAACTAACTTTACCTTTTCTTATTTTATTCATGTATATATTGTTGTAAAATTAGTTTTATTCATGCAGCTCGCCCCTTTTATATTTGCTTATGTAGCGTCTTTTTTTTAATGCGTCTATGTTAGTTATTGGATTATTTGTGTTCATATTTATTATTGCCTACTTATGTCGATTTAGTTGTCTATTGTAACTCATGTTTGCACTATAGAACCAGTTGTTTAATAAATACTGTTATTAGTTATTGGTTTTGCTATTTGGTTTGCTGGGTTTATTCCTTACCTTGGGGAGGTCCGACCCAAAGAGTTGTCGACGTCGAGGACCTGGCGCCCTCTCCCTTAGCTGGAACCTCGACCCTTCCCGACGAGTTAGTCACCTTAGGCCGATAATTACCAGCCGGCAAAATACCAAATATAACATTCACCACCAGGTAAGGCCGACCCTTAATCCTTCGTCACACAATACTTTATTTACATTTAATATATTTTGTTTATTTTCTTATCACCTACCATAATGTAGCTAATTTATTCATTATTATACTTATAAAGCATATTGGCAATAAGATTTCTTTTATTTAAACCAACATTATCATTGCCATTATAAAAAATTTCGGGGTGAGAATTATCATCAATATCTGGATCAACAATATCCTACAATTCCAACAAATCCAACAATTCCTATTCCCGTTGCATTAGATGATTTCAAATAGGGTGCTAATATTTCAATTAAATGTTCAAGGGTAATACCACAAGTAGTGGATATATTTTTGATAAATATTTTGCAGTTTCCATGTAAATTATTGCGTTTAAATTTCACGAAACAAAATCATATCAAAAATGTCACGAGCCGAAGGCGAGTGACATTTAAATGTGATTTTGTTGAGTGAAATTTGCAATAATTTCTATGGAAATGGCAAAATATTAAAAAAAAATATATTCACTTCGAGTGGTATTTGGGACGACTATTTAACGATATTAATGCATAACGATTAATTTTATTGAAAAATAATCCAACAATTAATATTCATCCTCAATTAAATTCAGCGGAATACTTCCAAAACACAACATTTTAAAATTTTTAATGCAAGCCAAACTTTGTTCACATAGTTTGTTGGTGTTTAGTTTTACGTAACCTAGCGATATCGAACAGAACATCGTTGCTAAGCGATATTTCGCAACAAGGCTATTTAGTTTTTGAGTACGTACATTGTTTTGTGAATATTTTGCATGGTGTCCAATATTCAGTGATATACTGCTGTTATTGTTTGAAAAAAGCAAATGTCTGCAATATGATTGGCTTATATGTTATAGTGTTGAATAGTCAAAGATATCTCTCCTCAGTCGGAAGTGGCTCTTAAATACTAATTGGAAGCATTATAATTTGCATGCAAGTTTAATTATTTAATACTTACCATCAGGTTCATATCTAAGAGCTACATTAGTCACATCATTTGTTATGTTTAGACATTTCCGCTTATTTTTAAGCCATAATTATTCAAATTAATTTGTAGCTCTTCCTTCATGACTGTCACTATCTAGTAACTGCGATACGATGCTAAAAACGTTGGAACTGTTTCGTTGTTCATAGTAATAAGCTATAATAAAGATGTTGCAACAAATTCGACAACAAAACTTTTGAAGGTTATGATAGGGTTTTACAAAGCTTTCGTAAATTATCAACTTGGTCCATCTAACAAGAACCAGCTGACTACCAGTCGGTAAATGGTACATACCTACCAGCATAATTTTCCTAAATTCCTCTAGCAACTTATACAGATTCTACTGCTGGACGTCCTGTAGGTTAGAGTAGTTCACTTGAATTACATTTCATTTATGCGCTCCTGACTCATAATGGCAGTCTGTCTTGTATTTCAACATGCTGTTTGCTTTAACCCCATTCTCTGAATAAGTTAGTTCTTCGAATTTCGTGTTCTTTCATGTAAGTAAAAATATTACAACCTAGTCTAGTGAATTTGTAAATAATCAAACAACTTCATTTTGCGTTTTATTTTTAGATATAACATTTACTAAATCTGAATTCCTCATTAATAATAACAATGGACGTTACACAGGAATTTAATCATAATTTTCATGTTACAATGACCAGCAGTTTAGACAAATCATTAAATGAAAACGAGGTACTTGAAAATTTACCTACACAAGAGATCATTCAAGAGACTATCAACGTGGCCGATCAAGGATTGAATATTAAACAGGAGGAACTTCATATAAAAGATGAATTGCCTAGTACTTGTGTAGCCGATACAAACATCTTAGAAGAGCAGTTTGTCTACAACTCTAATGAATACAAAGCAGAAGACGAGAATAACTTCTTGGAACATGTGATGACTGATTCGGAACACTCTTACTCATGTTCTATTTGTGAATATAAAACTGCACGGAGATGTAACATAGTTAACCATTTGAAGACACGCAAAGGAAAAAAATCGTATTCATGTTTTAATTGTGACTATAAATCAGCACAGAAAACTCATTTAGTAAGTCATATGCAGAAGCATACAAGAGAAAAACCTTATGTTTGTTCTATTTGTAACTTTAAATCTTCATTTAAACGTAATTTAGTAAGCCATATGAAAATGCATGCTGAAGAAAAACTGTATACATGTTCCATTTGTGACTATAGAGCTTCAAAAAGAAGTCATTTAGTAAGCCATATGAAGATGCATACAGGAGAAAAACCGTACGTATGTTCTATTTGTGATTTTAAATTGGCACAAAAGAGTAATTTAGTAAGCCATATAAAGATGCATACAGGAGAAAAACCTTATGCATGTTCTATTTGTGACTATAAAGCAGCACGTAAAAACCAGTTAGTAAGCCATATGATGTTGCATACTGGAGAAAAACCTTATGTTTGTTCTATTTGTAACTTTAAATCTTCATTTAAACGTAATTTAGTAAGCCATATGAAGATGCATACAGGAGAAAAACTGTATACATGTTCTATTTGTGACTATAAAGCTTCAAAAAGAAGTCATTTAGTAAGCCATATGAAGATGCATACAGGAGAAAAACCGTACGTATGTTCTATTTGTGATTTTAAATCGGCACAAAAGAGTAATTTAGTAAGCCATATAAAGATGCATACAGGAGAAAAACCTTATGCATGTTCTATTTGTGATTATAAAGCTGCACGTAAAAACCAGTTAGTAAGCCATATAATGTTGCATACTGGAGAAAAACCTTATGTTTGTTCTATTTGTAACTTTAAATCTTCATTTAAACGTAATTTAGTAAGCCATATGAAGATGCATACAGGAGAAAAACTTTATACATGTTCTATTTGTGACTATAAAGCTTCAAAAAGAAGTCATTTAGTAAGCCATATGAAGATGCATACAGGAGAAAAACCGTACGTATGTTCTATTTGTGATTTTAAATCAGCACAAAAGAGTAATTTAGTAAGCCATATGAAGATGCATACAGAAGAAAAACCTTATGCATGTTCTATTTGTGACTATAAAGCAGCACGTAAAAGCCAGTTAGTAAGCCATACGATGTTGCATACTGGAGAAAAACCTTACGCATGTTCTATTTGTGACTATAAATCAGCACAGAAAACTCATTTAGTAAGTCATATGCAGAAGCATACAGGAGAAAAACCTTATGTTTGTTCTATTTGTAACTTTAAATCTTCATTTAAACGTAATTTAGTAAGCCATATGAAAATGCATACTGGAGAAAAACCTTATGTATGTTCTATTTGTGACTTTAAATCAGCACATAACACTTCTTTCGTACGCCATATAAAGATGCATACATGAGAAAAACCTTATGCATATTCTATTTGCAAGTTTAAATCAGCATGCAGAAGTCATTTATTGAGCCATATGAAGACACATGCAGAAGAGAAGCCGCATTCATGTTGGGTTTGTGAATATAAAGCAGCAGAAAAAGGTAGCTTACTTAACCACATCAGTAAACATACAGAAGAAAAACCTTATTCATGTTCCTTTTGTGATTATAAAGCAGTAAGGATAGATCATGTAGTTACACATATGAGAAAACATACAGGAAATTAACCGTATTCCTATTACATTTTCACATACAAAGCGAAAAACAAAGTTAGTTAGTCGGACATCTAAGAACTCGTAAAGGAGAGAGACCTTATTGGTTGCAAAATCTTCAGCAATCACCTCTTCATCCAACATAGTATTAGGGAAAACCTGTACCGTTCTATTTGGAAATATAAAACATCACAGAGGTCACTGTTATGCAGGGGAAATAATAGAAGTAAAGGCAAAACTCTATTTGTGTACTGTATATAAATTTAAGACAGCACCAAAACATGATCTGATAAGGCATATGAAGAAGTACAAATAATGGCATTTGCTAGTGATCTTGAACTTGTTTATCTTGAGCAACATACTTGCATCGTACCCGATCTATTCCAGCGTATACTTATGTAGTCCAGTGGCCTGTCTTCATTATGAAGTCATGGTTCTATGAAGCCTCTGTACTCGTAAGTCGGGTAAGTGGCAGGCCGTCCCAAGTGAGGAAGAGTTCCTTTGTTAGAGGTTAACGACTACCACAGAACTTAGCGTGGTTGCCAGAGAGAGCACAATATTTAAAATCCCTGTGTAATAGCCGGGAATTGAACCAGTCCAACCACCATTAACTTGAATATTAATTTTTGTGCAGTGGATCTCTCTATTTCTGTATTGTAAAAGTCAATGGAGCTAAATCGATTTTAATTGTGATTGTGTAAAATTCTTTATCGATAATAAAATCTTAAAATTTATTGTAAGGTTGTGGTATGATAATGCATATTTATCAGAGGTGGGCAGTAATTAATTACTTTGTATTTAAATTGCAAATTACTAATTACTTTGTGGTAACTCAATTACTAAATTACTAACCTCGACTGGGTTTAAATCATTAGAATGCAAAAAGTAAGATAGGCCTTATTAGGTAAAGTATAATTTAGAATTTCCTATGGCTAGTGGGATAATAGCTAATTTTGTGCAATATTTATACAATTCTAGCAACGTGTGCACGCATAAGCTTTTATTTTTAAGATACAGCACAGATTTTCCTTCCTCAGCACCAGTTGCAAGGGTTTTTTCATTTACCAGATTTATAGATAGTCCCAGAAGAAATGCAACTTCGGACAAATTATTTGAAAAACAGATGCCAATAAAGGCATGCAGAGTGTAATACTTTTGGTACTTTTACTTATTTTATTGTCTAAATATATGTTTTATGTATATAGTATAGATAATATATTATTTTTACCCTTGACTTTATTATTTACCTACATGATGCATCAAAACTTTTCGTTTTAGTAAACAGGGCAAACAGTTAAAACACTTAATTATCAGAAAATCTTTAAGAGACAAAGTATGTACAGGGTGAAGCTTATAGTGAACTGTATGATTTAATTTTGGGTGGCTTAGGCAGTTACTGCAAAATTCTTCATGGTGTAGGAATATAAAAGGATGCGGCGCCAACGGCCTTATGCAGTCTCACACTAGGGGGGTAATAAAGTTTTTTAACCGTTTTTCAGAGGTTCGTGAACAAAGAAAAATCTAACTCCATTACTTTATTCACTAGAAAATATCCTATATATACACTTAAAAATATGACGTAAATTTCATAGGTTGAGCACATTGTTCCAGTTTGAATTGAACTTTTACCTAATGTGTTGCATTTCATAACCAACTGTAATATTAACATCAAGAAATTCAGCATAATTGCAGTTTATTCATTAGATCAGTCAAGAGTACTGACAGCTTGTAATGCATTTTCAAATTACTTCTATCTGGAACCGTTGTTTACGAAATATAATCCGTATAATTAATTATAAACATTTAAAAATAATGTTTTTGTTTCTAAACAAGTAGGTAGGTTACTATAGTTAATAAAATATAAAAATTATGCACTTCGAATACAATTACGAAGACGCTAATGATAGTTGGAGCTTGCTACAAAGTTCTAAATACAAAAATATATTACAACAATTTCTATTGGCAGTAATTTATGTTGTGCAATTACAATAATTACGCAGTAATTGATATTTGAATTATTATTTTATTTGAGTAAGTGACATCTCTGGGAATTTAATTACTCCATTGGCAATTAATTCTAATTTTACCAGCTCTGATATTTAGAAATCAGTTATTTTACGGTTTCACTGTTACGGTTTATTTGCTCCGCCGTTCAATTCAGCATTCTATGGTATTTAGTTCGCGATGTGGCGCGTCCGTTTCGCGCATTCTGTAGTCGCCTGCTGCGACGACCTTGTAAGGCAATTATCGTTTAGGCGCACGCTTTTGCTTTCGAGCGTTCTTTCCGCTTTCGTCTGTTAAACCGACATGGTGGTTTAGCATTTTGAAGAGCATCGGTGGGATTTTATTAAGGCTGCCGTTAGTTTCGTTTGATTGTGAAATGTAAGCCTTCACAGTTATGTGGTTCGGATGCCTCTAAGCTCACGTATTAAGAATATTATTTCCTACGCATTTTGCGCATTTGCTATGCGATCACGTGTCGTCACACATGGCCTGGAATTTTCCAGGGTGAGTATTTTAAGCGCCCTAGACTTCCTTTAGTTCTGTTATGTTATCGTTGGACCTTTGTTTCCCTTTTACAACACCTAGTGCCAGCTAACTAGTGCTGAGAGTCAGGCATTTTGTGCGATTAAGCCGATCTGAGGCAGTGCTGCAGCTGTTCATTTATCACTTCCACGGCCGCCGCTTCAGGCGATTTCGAGCCAGCGTATGTTGGACCTTCGGAGCCGATACGGAGGCTATTTTCCAGGTAACTTCTACTCTTGCCGTCGTGATGCGAATCGCATTGAGCCACCAGCTTGCGGCCGTACGAATTGGTAACAAACGTTCTGGAATCGCGCTCTGCGTTTCCTCGGAAACCTAGCATGAAGCATCTGCTGTTAGAGCCGCCTGCTTATTCAGCCGGTTTTGATGTGTGCAATTTATTGTTGCGCAATTGTATGTGAAACTGTGAGTATTGCGTTTGTGTGTTTTGCTATTTGTAATAATTTATTATGCTGATTTTTGGAAATATGTGATACCTGTATATTTCTGTATTACGAATTTATACTGACTTATACTGTGACATTTGCACTATGATTTTATTTGTTACTGCGACCTGTACTTGAGTTGAGATTCCCTTTTAGATTTATTGCGGTACTTGAGTTTACGTATTCTCGTTCTAATACCTGGATACATTTGCGAATTTGTTAAAAATACTGTTGGAGCCCGTTTTGCATATTTTAAAGAGCTGTACACGCCATCTCCGTGACAGCAGCTGGTCGGCAGACAATTGTATCCAAGTAGCTACGTTAGGTTTTTATTTTGAGAGATTAGCCAACGGTGAACCTTTTGATAATAACACCACACAAATTAAGTACCTATACTTATAGAAACTCGTGATTGTCACTATTTTAAGGTCACTAATCCTGAGTACCTAAATAATCGACAATAATAGTATTTCTTTGATTAATAACATTGAAATAATATTGACAGCCTATACAGAATAGTAATTAATAATTATGGTTAGTATTTGTAGTATTATTAGCCTACTACATGTTTGTTATTTTCTTACCTACTTAATCCTGATGCGATATACCTTTCGGTGTAAGGCGAAATATTAAATCATGCAACCAATGCCATCCAGATTATATACTCTAGACCTTTAAACAGGAACTATCATGTCACGTTAAAGGGCTATAAGGATTCTCAAGATTATGGCAGAGGGTTTCAAGAAGTTAAACACAGTTATTTATCATTTTTGTCGGTCTGCGAAAGGAGCATACTGCGACCCTACTTGCCGCAGTCCATTCTATCGAGCTCTCCGGGTTCTTCTGCAGCACTGCAGAGACACGTCCAAAGCGCGATTCCGGAAGGGACGTCAAGCAACACAAGACGCAGCGAGGATTTTAAAAGGTCCTGTGTAAAATTTATATTAATGTACACGCCTATTATTTTCGATAAGTGAAATAGTGTTGCGGAAGCAAATTAAAGTAACGCACGTTTGAAAGACCTCGTATAGCGTCCAGATACTTCAAATGGTTATTATAATTTGACGAATTCATCTCTGTAACTAGTTAAATTAAGATTACTGAATGAGAATATTTAGTAGTTTGTAAAACACCATGACGTCATATAGGATTTAGGATCCAGTAATTAAGTCAGTTGTGATTATTGTACATAGTAGCTTTGGTGTTTTGACGTTATCACGTTGAATTTTAATTATTATGTTTTCTTTGGATTTTACGGTTTTTGCATGCGTTCTTTCCTGTATTTAAGTGTAAAAGATTCTAGCTGTAGGAAATCACTTAAGGTCATTTCTATCCGAGACAGGGCAAGGAAGGACGTCGCTGCACCAGTATCAACAACACACCTTCGGGTGATTTTCTGTTTCGACTTTTAAGAAATCGCTCAGTATTATCATTAGAAAAGTGGTGGCGTTTAGGCATATCATCTCTTTTTAAGTTACCGAGCCCTTGCCCGGTGTAACGGACAATTCCGAAATAACCGACGCCTTTTTTTACTACCACCATTCCGGGCGAGTTGGGCTTGTAGTCACTCAATATCATCGTCATCTCGTTTTACCGCGTAATAGGACGGCGCTGGCTTGTGACAAGTATCGAAACGTACCTGTGTTGGTCATGTAATTCAGTTTGCCTCGTGATATGCGGGTTTTGTATGCACATCTGATTGTGATGGGCTTTAGCACTGATTTACATGGGAAATAAGTTAGCTTTCGTCGTTGACGGATTTTTGGACTATGGAGATCGTTCGATACGATACGTTTTTACCCCTCAGGTTACGGGAAACTCCGGAATAGTGAAATTCCAACACACTAAAATTCTACCATAGCTCTTGCATCCCTGTTGGCGTATCTTTTCCGGCCACCTGGCGATAACATAATCTTGAATGTGGACGCTCGCTGTAAAGTTTGGCAACTTCCTGTTCTTTTGGGGTGGTTGAGAGCAATCCGTGTGCCCCGACATCAAAAGACTTGTAAGTTAAAGCTATGATACCTGGTGCTGCTCTAGTACATGTTTACCTAGAGTTTTAAGCGAAGTGGCGAACTCTCGAAAGCTGATCATTCAGATCCGATAATACCTGCCTTGTTTAAGTTGTCATTGCTTTTTCGCTGAGACTCTTTTTGACTTCAAAATAATGGTATTCATTTAAGAGTGTGCCTACCTATATCACGCCACCAAATTCTTTGACGTTAGACTGCTGGTATAATTTACTTATGATGTGTGATAGCGGAAAGAATATGTAGTAGCAACTGTGATTTAATTGTGTGCTTATGTACTAACCCCTTACACCATGGATATGCAATTATAGTTTGCATTTTATACTAGCAGTTGTACTTTATAATAATGGGTAATTATAGTTGATGCTATTATATCATGTGTTATTGATTACTGCACCCTGTTCGATCTGGCCTATGCAATTTTTATTTCAAGTGAGCTAGTGATTGGCTACCATTTATTGAGTTGATGAGTTTTCATCTAATTTATGATTTTATAGTAGAATCCAGCCAACCGTTTCTGCAGCGTGTTAGCCGGCCTTCGATTCTGCTCAAGTAGTTTCAAAGTTATTTTTGAAAGTAAAGATTAAAACAATGTTGACAACTTCTGCGGCTGACTATGGATTTTGTCGTTTACAACACGAATTCATTCCGGAAGGCATTGGTATTGAGGTGTAGATTTGGTGGGATAGATATTCATAGTCAATGTATGTTACGTTACGCTCAACAGTCTAGCAATAGGAATTTTCCTTATGAGATCTTTATAAAATAACATGTTTGATTCAGTGTTGTCAGAAAACTTTAAAAAACTAATATACTGTGACATGATCCTGGCGCAAATTAATTAAAAACACAATTAATGCGTTGTACCGGAGTCCTACCTGTGTTTCTTTTAGGTGTAGCTGACTTCCAGACTGGTCCGTTGTTGTTCCGCCGCAATTAAGTGCGCGAAACATAAACATGTATACATAATGGACTGAGTAATAATAGACTATTTAACTACTTTTATTGACAATTATAAAAATAAGTTTGCTAAAAACATATTGGGATCGCTTAAAATGGAATAAAAGTATCTAACCTACGTTCGGGCTGATAGCGGTACAAAACGACCTACTGAAGTCAGGCACAGTTAATTTGGTGAACAACTGTGGTCTCACCGAGCCCTTTTCCAAACGCCAAGACTGCGGAAAAATTCCTGTTCCATCGGAATTCGAACCGAGGACTTGCTTAATGCAAGCATAGCGGTTTCCCATCTGCGCTACTCTGCTTTTTGTCATAAAAAGACTTATAAACAAATAATAGATTCAAATGAAAAAACTGGTCGGGGTGCCACTAATTGGCCTTATTTTGATATATTTCGTAATATTTTTGGCAGTGATGCCGATGTAAATCCCACTTCCCTGGCTAGCAATACTTCTGGCTTAACATACAGTACACAATCGGATGATGCTGGGTTTTCATCAGAAGAATCTTCTTATAGTTCAAGTAGAGCAGTAGTAAGTTGCCTTTTTGTAATATTTTTTTGAAAATTAAAATAAACTTTCTGTTTAGGATGTTTCACCCTTACTGTTGACCTACCTGTAAGTCCTCGAAGTTGCCGTAAGAAAAACGAATCTAACGAAGAACCGAGATGGCTGCTGCTCGCCATCAAGAGAAAATGAATATGCTGAAAGAATTAATAAATGCACTAGTGAAATAGCTTTATCTATATTTTAAAAGTATGTTCAAGGAAACCAATTATTATGGTTAATTTGTATTGTCGCATGCATTAGTGACATTTAACTAGTTGTATTTTATTACTAAGCATTTTGTCACGATTATTTGGTGATATCTCAGACAATATTTCAAATAATTAACTAAATTCTACTATTCGCACATATTTCCCCCAAACATGCAGTACATTTCTACCTAACTGGTTAGGCAACTCTATTTTCTTCTGGTGATAATAAATTTCTAGCCTGAAACTACAGTGATGTTATTATATGAGAACACTTTATATTTCAGTTTTTTTTTGTGGGTCCTCTTGCCCAAATGGCATGCGGTGGATTTTCTCGTTCTTTTCCATTGAAAAATCCGTGCAAGCAAGTTGGGTGCCCCCTCGGCTTAGTGCTTCAAAAAGCTAATTGGTTTGGCTAGGCTCCATTGGATATGGAGGATCTGGAAGGACAAATGCCAACTTTTCCATGGATTTCGCAAGGACATTGGAAATCACTGCGCCACACCCCTTGGAAGCGTCGGCTACCTGTAGTTTGTTCGGCTGTCCGCTGGCCTCGAGGCAAGGTCCCTACGATAGTCGTTCCGCAGACGGGAGCTGGCGATTTCTTATCCTCGTGCACTTGATATCGCTTCTATAGGTGCGCCACGGAAGCGCCTACAGCTTCTAGCTCGGCACGTGCAATCCAAGCCTACGAGGATGATACGAATTGATTATTGGGGTGTGTAAATGTATTAGCAATTAGTTGTATAGATGATAATAGGGCATTTCATACGAAACGTCTCGTCTTGTGTATCTTAATATACAGTTATTGGTAGCTGCATTCTTTTAGCGCTAGCTGTTTAATAGTATGATAGTTTAGAGGCCCCTTTCGCGTTGTTGGTAGCTACGTTTAATTTACTTACCCTGGCGATGCGATGTGTTTCGCTACAACCACGTCAAATGTGTCGAACGTGACTTGCGGGTTTGGTACCCTGTAATTTATCATAAATCTCGGTTATTTCATTGTAACAATCCGCATTAAAATGCGTATAATATAAGTATCTAAAAATTCATTCGATTTAGAATAACTTCAAAGGTAAATGAACATCAAGTTGAGATAGAAATTGCAAGCACCAGAACACGATAAATTACATATCCGGGAAATGAACAAACTCAACTTCAGGTTACTAATGCAAGCTGGCATAGTTGAAACAGTTTTTATGAGAACTGCACAATTGCATATTCATACAAACGCAGTTTGAAACAGAATAATGATTATGGCACAAAACGGTTAATGACGAAGTGTACGTCGGAAGTAAGCGAACCACAATTTTCAAAAATGACTTGGAGGGATAATTAATGAAGGAACGGCAGTTAAGCGGCGGGAGCCCGGTGCTTGGCTCACGAGCGCGGCAAGTTTTTCTAACGCACCGAAATGCGTTCGCGATACAATTATGAAATAATAAAAACCTTAATATGTTCGACTCGAGCTAAATTATAGGAGGGTGCAGTGCCAATTTGTGAGGAAGAGAAGCCGTCTCGTAAAATTAATAAATTTAAATCAATCTAAATGCCATGTGCAATATTAACGAATAAACGTCGACATCGCGATTCCGAAATTAAATAAATTTGTGTCCACCGACGCCGTTGAGGCTCATCTATGTGCCAGGTTTGAATTTAAACGATTACTATTACTAACCCACGAAAGGTCTTCCAATATGTGTCTCAATTTGGGGAACTCCGTAAATTAATATATGTAATCTAGATCAGAAGCCGTTTAGGGCTCAAGCGTAGGCTAAGAACTTTGATTTCCTATTAAGCGTACTCTACATGTTTTTGTCAACTGATTTGTGTAATGATTTACCCCATGTTTTTATTCTTTTTAATATAAGTAGTTAAATAGCTTTCGACTTTTCATTCATCCCCCCATTTAATCACAAACGAACCTGTCTGCAACTACCACTAAATACAACGCAGATGTGGTCCGTTATATTGGTGGCAGCGGCAAACTACCCTTAACAGCAACCCCTAACTAAAATTTTCAACCCCTAAGACTTACAAAGAAAAAAATTTTTTTTTAAAATGATTTTTAAATTTAAACACCTAATTTAAACATCGGATAACCAAACGTTATACTGGTGACAGCAAGTTTGCAACCCTTAGTTAGCTACTTACTTCACTTTTAACTAATTAAAAATCACATTATAGGGAAAGAAAACTATCCTTTTAAAGCACTACAAAATTTAAATTAATATTAGCTATTTCCAGATCAGTATTACGGCAAAAAAATAGAAATTATTCTCAGGGAAGGCTTTGTTTAAGCAAACGATTGCTAACCGAATCATATTATAAATTGGCACCCCAATTGAGCAATTTTCAGGAATAAAGAACTTTTCAGATGCTGCGTGGGCCATAAACACCGAAATAAATTATGTACGCTTCTAACATCTTTCTGTGCTTACAGGTTATATAAATATTTTTAATTTTTGTGCGATTTTGTGTTTTTCCACTTGGTAATTCCCCTAGGAGCCACAATTTTGGTAGGTCTCTGTGTAAAATACAGGTAAATGTGGATGATTCACGTCATTAGAAACAATACAGCAACACTAATTTTGTAATTACAGCATTGATTCTGGTAATTATAACATTTTCAGCACCTTAAAATTAGAACCAAATTATTAACTACAATTGTTACAACACCGCAACCCCGACACGGTGCAAGTGGTATAAGGGGTTACATATTTTGTATGTAAACAAAACACTTTGAAGGTGCACAAACAATTTTTTTTTTCAAATAAACTAGGACATTTAGGGGAAACGCTCACAATAAATATAAAAGGACTATATTTTTCAAAGGGAAGTCGACAATTTTCAGCATCAAATTTTCTAATTAAATTTTTAAAAACACTTTTAAGTTTTGTACATATAGGCGTTGCATACATAAAATTAAACAAAACTTGTACATTTTACTGGTGCCAGTACAAGACAAAAGTAATAACTAGTGATTCATAAAGGCCATTATATTATACGTTTTAAGTGAAAAATAAGGTCACAGGTTACAGCATTGGAAGGTTTCACGTATAGGTCCATATATATACCGGGAGATCGAGAAAGGTTGTCCGAAAAAAACTACTTTCTACAGCGAGTATATCAATATTTACATCCTCCAACTGTCATCATAGACATCTGCTGTCATGTATGAAATGAATTTAGCAATTTACGGTAGATTCAAAATAGGAAAACCATTATGACAATAAGAAGTTATTTGCAATCAGTTTTAATTAAGGTTAATAATTAGAATATTAAATTGTACAAAACTAAATTATACTCTAATCAGTAATTATTACAGTTCATGTTCGAAATGAGCTCCATTATTGTTGATACAGCACTGAACTCTTCTTTTCATGCTGTTAAAAACATTTTGTAGCTGTTGCACAGTTATATTTGCAGTAGCGGCAGTAATCGCATCCTTCAGTTGCTCAAGTGTGTGCATGGGGGTCTGATAGATCGTGTTCTTTAAATGTCCAAATAGAAAATAATCCAGGGCTGTCAAATCGGGTGACCGTGGAGGAAATGCAATGATACGATCATCATAAAATTGTTGTAAATGTTGACGTGTTCGAAGGGCTGTATGTGCAGGTGCACAATCATGCTGAAAATATCCCTGACGTAACTCATCATCGTGAAGTTGATTAATAAATCTGTCTAGAATTGTGATGTAGCGGTCAGCTGTTACGGTATCTTCAAAAAACACAGGGCCAATTATGCGTCTCCTTGACATAGCAATCCAAACGCCGATCTTTATTGGATGCAGTGGAGTTTGTAAAAATTCACCAGGGTTATGAGCAGACCACATCCTGTAATTTTGTTTATTTACGTAACCGGTCAGATGAAACCACGCTTCGTCTGAAAAGAAACTTGAATCCAGCATTTCATCGTTATTTAAACTTCGGTTAAACCAATTGCAGTACTGCACACGCTTTTCATAATCAGGAGGAAGTAATTCTTGCATTACTGAAACTTTATATGGGTGTAAATGCAGTTCTTACTGCCTTTTGACACGTTCCATAGCTTAACCCTGCAATTACAAATTAAAATAATTTTTTTATACAAAAATTTATAGGATAAAAAATACACACCTGTTTGTTGCGCTAACTGTCGTAATGGTTTTTTAGGGCTGTGTAAGATGCGTGCCTGTATATCCTCTAATGTGTCCTGAGTTAAAACGGTTGGTCTTCCAGGAGATTTTCCTGCATCAACACTACCCGTTGTTTGGAAACGATGTACGATACGCTTTACATGCCTGCTCAGAATATCGTAATCAAAGTCGACGTCAGGGAACCGATTAACGAATTCATTTACACATAAATTTTCTGAATATTTCCATTCACCATTATCCTCATTGCGTTGGCCATTGCGGAAATAAGATTCAATAATAAACGTGTTGTGTTCAAGGGTATACATAACCTAAAATTTACAAACATAATTATTACCATTTTCGATTAATTGGAAACACTGTACTTACTGTAAACTTCGTTTAACAATGGCTAATTAGTATTGAAAAATACTGTTTTGTATAATAATAACGGCGTTCAAGAAAAAAAAGGAGAAGTAAAGAAACGTAAACACACAGAACAAGTGTGAACATCTGTCAACAGGAGTGTGGCTAATATCACACTAGAAAGAAATATTGATAACTACTTGGAAGGTAGTTTTTTTTGGACAACCTTTCTCGATCTCCCGGTATATATATATACAAATTTTAAAATAATTTGGAGTATTTAGCGAAAAATTTTACAGAAAAAAAAGTAAATATCGTAGAAGGGCTAAAATTGCAAATCATTTCAGGTTATAACTAAAAACTTTATAAAATGGAAACGAACGCAACAGATACTGATATACTATCGGAAAGTTCTACCACAATTCAACCTTTTTTTACGCTAGGTATGATAGCTTCAACGGTAGAAAGTTTCACGGGAATAAATGAAGTTAAACAATACTTCGAAAAATTTGAACAGAGGGCAATTTTAGACAATTGGTCAGAAAGCACAAAAGTAAATATTTTGAAATATAGATTGACTGGCGACGCCTACAGATATTTTAGGACAGATAGGGATTTAGATTTGTTGAGCTATACAGAACTTAGAGAAAAATTAATAACCAAATTCACTCCGATAAAAATTCTAGGGGAAGCTTTAATGAAGTTAGGAAAATGTTTCCAAAAATATGACGAATCAATTACGAATTATGTGTTACGTTTAAAAACGTTAGGTACAGAAATTTTAACGGAGGATTTAAAATATGCTGTGGAAATGGAAAAACCAGGGTTAAGGAAAAAGAATGCCGAATTAGTTCTAAATCAGTTCAGAATGGGTGTAAATAAAAATATTATGAAGCAATTAGGACCGTTAATGATACGTACGGAAAATATTAATATAGAGAAAGCCGAAGAAATTGCTATTCAAATAGAATTATGGGAAAAAATTAGCGCTAATAAATTTCAAAACAATAATCCAGTGTTCACAGTTCGCACAAAACAAAATATAGTTTGTATCAATTGCGGACGTAACAGTCACATTGCGAAATACTGTTACTTTAAATTAAACTCGGAGCAAAGTAATCAACAAAAATTTTTTAGGAGAAGCTAATTTTAACAATGCTAGGGCACACAATTTTTATAAGTCGCAAGGCGGGTATAATTAGAATAACCAAATTAAAATGCGGCAGACACGCAACTATAATAGTTACTACGGAAATAATGCAAAAAGGATGAGTGCGCTACCCCAAAACAATTTCCAAAATTATAGAGGTGTGCACAATAAGGGTAAACGCAAGTATCGCAATAGGCAACACAGGGCAAAATATCAGGGAAATAATGCCAATTACAATAGAAATTTTAACGCGACGGGAAACTCAAGAAACTACAATGGTAATTTTAAAAATCAGGGCCAAGGAAGAGAACCACAATTTTCAAAAATGACTTGGAGGGATAATTAATGAAGGAACGGCAGTTAAGCGGCGGGATCCCGGTGCTTGGCTCACGAGCGCGGCAAGTTTTTCTAACGCACCGAAATGCGTTCGCGATACAATTATGAAATAATAAAAACCTTAATATGTTCGACTCGAGCTAAATTATAGGAGGGTGCAGTGCCAATTTGTGAGGAAGAGAAGCCGTCTCGTAAAATTAATAAATGTAAATCAATCTAAATGCCATGTGCAATATTAACGAATAAACGTCGACATCGCGATTCCGAAATTAAATAAATTTGTGTCCACCGACGCCGCTGAGGCTCATCTATGTGCCAGGTTTGAATTTAAACGATTACTATTACTAACCCACGGTCTTGCAATATGTGTCTCAATTTGGGGAACTCCGTAAATTAATATATTTAATCTAGACCAGAAGCCGTTTAGGGCTCAAGCGTAGGCTAAGAATTTTGATTTCCTATTAAGCGTACTCTACATGTTTTTGTCAACTGATTTGTGTAATGATTTACCCCATGTTTTTATTCTTTTTAATATAAGTAGTTAAATAGCTTTCGACTTTTCATTCATCCCCCCATTTAATCACAAACGGACCTGTCTGCAACTACCACTAAATACAACGCAGATGTGGTCCGTTATATCATTAAGCCTTCATAGGGCGTTTAAAATCACCTGGGTTACGGCCTCGCGGTGTTTATCGGCGGAATCTGCTGCGAGATATTGGGCGCATTCAGACGACACAACAGTTGTACAACTGTTGAGTGAAATGTCGCTGGATGCGACCGCTCACTTAGCCGCTCCGTGGTAGCGGTCGCCATTTTAAGTAGCGTATTTCAAAACCGCTCACTGATCAGAAACCGCTCAGTAAGATGGACGTGTTTACCGCGCAAAACAAATTTAAATACAGATTATTAGGTAATTATTGTTAGATAGTATCTACATAATTACGAACTTTCCTATTACACTAATTACTCGTTAATTTATCTTAATAATCTCATCAAATAATGTTTACTCCTTCATTTGAACAAAATATAAAGATAGTACACTTTAATTTGTTATCAATAGTATCATCGCTCATAATAGATTGGTTTATTTGGAAATTCGAATAAAAATGTAAATACATTATTTATTTCACGTATTATAGTTGATTTGTAACTCGTAACACAAAAACACAACATTCAGCTGTATTTATAGGTTAAAATAAACAACTTTGACAGTTAGCTCAACGTAAATCGAAAAAGGCCATTCAGCAAACCTACATCGCTCAAACTGAGCGCTTGATCAGCGCTCACTCAACGGTTGTGTCGTCTGAATGCGCCCATTGTTGGGCCCGTGCACACAAACTCAGCTGTCGAGGTTATGTGTTAACGTCATCGCGTACTTAAAAGTTTGTGGCTATTGAACCGCTCGCGGTCACTTATCGACCAAAATTTAATTAATCGAAAAGTTATTTAAAATCCGGAATTATTAGCTATTGCTGTTAGGAGCGCATTCAAGCCTTTACTTGACCTGTCATAACAAGCCTAATGAGTTTACTATAGAAATTTCTTCGACCCTGTGTGCCCATGTAATCTGAAGATTTTTCGCCCCTTCTAAATTTTTGGGCCTGTCATAATGTCAGATCGAGCTAACAACCGGGGTTAAGGTTATCTTAACGCTTGCATCGCTCTGTTCTGTGACACCTTGCTTCACAGGGTGCATGCTAATTTGTGCCTGCGAATTTATAGTTATTTTCTCGCCTGAATTATTCCAACACGGTCAGTTTTGTATGAACCTCCGCTTCACGGAGCTTCTCGTTAATTGATTTTATCCCTTAGTGGGAAACCTCAAAATTTTGTATCAACTTGATTGCTGTCGCTTAAAACTAACTTTACCTTTTCTTATTTTATTCATGTATATATTGTTGTAAAATTAGTTTTATTCATGCAGCTCGCCCCTTTTATATTTGCTTATGTAGCGTCTTTTTTTTAATGCGTCTATGTTAGTTATTGGATTATTTGTGTTCATATTTGTTATTGCCTACTTATGTCGATTTAGTTGTCTATTGTAACTCATGTTTGCACTATAGAACCAGTAATAAATACTGTTATTAGTTATTGGTTTTGCTATTTGGTTTGCTGTGTTTATTCCTTACATTGGGGAGGTCCGACCCAAGGAGTTGTCAACGTCGAGGACCTGGCGCCCTCTCCCTTAGCTGGAACCTCGACCCTTCCCGACGAGTTAGTCACCTTAGGCCGATAATTACCAGCCGGCAAAATACCAAATATACTTTCACCACCAGGTAAGGCCAACCCTTAATCCTTCGTCACACAATACTTTATTTACATTTAATATATTTTGTTTATTTTCTTATCACCTTACATAATGTAGCTAATTTATTCATTATTATACTTATAAAGCATATTTGCAATAAGATTTCTTTTATTTAAACCAACATTATCATTGCCATTATACAAAATTTCGGGGTGAGAATTATCATCAATATCTGGATCAACAATATCCTACAATTCCAACAAATCCAACAATTCCTATTCCCGTTGCATTAGATGATTTCAAATAGGGTGCTAATATTTCAATTAAATGTTCAAGGGTAATACCACAAGTAGTGGATATATTTTTGACAAATAGTTTGCCGTTTCCATGTAAATTATTGAGTTTAAATTTCACGAAACAAAATAATATCAAAAATGTCACGAGCCGACGGCGAGTGACATTTAAATGTGATTTTGTTGAGTGAAATTTGCAATAATTTCTATGGAAATGGCAAAATATTTGTCAAAAATATATCCACTACTTATGATATTACCCTTGAACATTTAATTGAAATATTAGCACCCTATTTGAAATCATCTAATGCAACGGGAATAGGAATTGTTGGATTTGTTGGAATTGTAGGATATTGTTGATCCAGATATTGATGATAATTCTCACCCCGAAATTTTTTATAATGGTAATGATAATGTTGGTTTAAATAAAAGAAATCTTATAAGTATTACATATATGGGTTTTACAAAGCTTTCATAAATTATCAACCCGATCCATCTAACGCGAACCAGCTGACTACCAGTCGGTAAAAGTTACATACCTACCAGCATAATTTTTCTAAATTCCTCTAGCAACTTATACGGATTCTACTGCAGGACGTCCTGTAGGTTAGAGTAGTTCACTTGAATTACATTTCATTTATGCGCTCGTGACTCATAATGGCAGTCTGTCTTGTATTTCAACATTCTGTTTGCTTTTACCCCATTCTCTGAATAAGTTAGTTCTTCGAATTTCGTGTTCTTTCATGTAAGTAAAAATATTACAACCTAGTGTAGTGAATTTGTAAATAATCAAACAACTTCATTTTGCGTTTTATTTTTAGATATAACATTTACTAAATCTGAATTCCTCATTAATAATAACAATGGACGTTACACAGGAATTTAATCATAATTTTCATGTTACAATGACCAGCAGATTAGACAAGTCATTAAATGAAAACGAGGTACTTGAAAATTTACCTACACAAGAGATCATTCAAGAGACTATCAACGTGGCCGATCAAGGATTGAATATTAAACAGGAGGAACTTCATATAAAAGATGAATTGCCTAGTACTTGTGTAGCCGATACAAACATCTTAGAAGAGCAGTTTGTCAACAAGTCTAATGAATACAAAGCAGAAGATGAGAATAATTTCTTGGAACATGTGATGACTGATTCGGAACACTCTTACTCATGTTCTATTTGTGAATATAAAACTGCACGGAGATGTAACATAGTTAACCATTTGAAGACACGCAAAGGAAAAAAATCGTATTCATGTTTTAATTGTGATTATAAGGCCGGAACGAAAGGTGATTTAGGTAAACATAAGAAGAGACAAACAGATGAAAAACGTTATTCTTGTTCTATTTGCGAATTTAAATCACGACGTAACAGTAATTTAGTACGCCACATGAAGATACACACAGAAGAAAAACCTAGATGTTTTATTTATGAGTCTAAATCAACCCAAAAGAGTTTGGTAGTAAGACATATGAAAATACATACAGGAGAAAAACCGTATACATGTTCTATTTGTGACCCTAAAGCAGCACAAAAAAGCCAGTTAGCCATATGAAAATACGTACAGGAGAAAAACCGTATAGATGTTCTATTTGTGACCATAAAGCAGCACGTAAAAGCCAGTTAGTAAGCCATATGATGTTGCATACTGGAGACAAACCTTATGCATGTTCTATTTGTAACTTTAAATCAGCCCAAAAGAGTTCGGTAGTAAGGCATATGAAAATACATACAGGAGAAAAACCTTATGCATGTTCTATTTGTGACTATAAATCAGCACAAAAAAGTAATTTAGTAAGCCATATGAAGATGCATACAGGAGAAAAACTTTATACATGTTCTATTTGTGACTATAAAGCTTCAAAAAGAAGTCATTTAGTAAGCCATATGAAGATGCATACAGGAGAAAAACCGTACATATGTTCTATTTGTGATTTTAAATCAGCACAAAAGAGTAATTTAGTAATCCATATGAAGATGCATACAGAAGAAAAACCTTATGCATGTTCTATTTGTGACTATAAATCAGCACAGAAAACTCATTTAGTAAGTCATATGCAGAAGCATACAGGAGAAAAACCTTATGTTTGTTCTATTTGTAACTTTAAATCTTCATTTAAAACGTAATTTAGTAAGCCATATGAAAAAAGCATACTGGAGAAAAACCTTATGTATGTTCTAATTGTGACTTTAAATCAGCACATAACACTTCTTTCGTACGCCATATAAAGATGCATACATGAGAAAAACCTTATGCATATTCTATTGCAAGTTTAAATCAGCACGCAGAAGTCATTTATTGAGCCATATGAAGGAACACATGCAGAAGAGAAGCCGCATTCATGTTGGGTTTGTGAATATAAAGCAGCAGAAAAAGGTAGCTTACTTAACCACATCAGTAAACATACAGAAGAAAATCCTTATTCATGTTCCTTTTGTGATTATAAAGCAGTAAGGATAGATCATGTAGTTACACATATGAGAAAACATACAGGAAATTAACCGTATTCGTATTACATTTTCACATACAAAGCGAAAAACAAAGTTAGTTAGTCGGACATCTAAGAACTCGTAAAGGAGAGAGACCTTATTGGTTGCAAAAATCTTCAGCAATCACCTCTTCATCCAACATAGTATTAGGGAAAACCTGTATCGTTCTATTAGGAAATATAAAACATCACAGAGGTCACTGAATGCATGTTATGCAGGGGAAATAATAGAAGTAAAGGCAAAACTCTATTTGTGTACTGTATATAAATTTAAGACAGCACCAAAACATGATCTGATAAGGCATATGAAGAAGTACAAATAATGGCATTTGCTAGTGATCTTGAACTTGTTCATCTTGAGAAACATACTTGCATCGTACCCGATCTATTCCAGCGTATACTTATGTAGTCCAGTGGCCTGTCTTCATTATGAAGTCATGTTCTATGAAGCCTCTTTACTCGTAAGTCGGGTAAGTGGCAGGCCTTCTCCGTCCCAAGTGAGGAAGAGTTCCTTTGTTAGAGGTTAACGACTACCACAGAACTTAGCATGGTTGCCAGAAAGAGCACAATATTTAAAATCCCTGTGTAATAGCCGGTAATTGAACCGTTCCAACCACCATTAACTTGAATATTAATTTTTGTGCAGTGGATCTCTCTATTTCTCTATTGTAAAAGTCAATGGAGCTAAATCGATTTTAATTGTGATTTGTGTAAAATTCTTTATCGATAATAAAATCTTAAAATTTATTGTAAGGTTGTGGTATGATAATGCATATTTATCAGAGGTGGGCAGTAATTAATTACTTTGTATTTAAATTGCAAATTACTAATTACTTTGTGGTAACTCAATTACTAAATTACTAACCTCGACTGGGTTTAAATCATTAGAATGCAAAAAGTAAGATAGGCCTTATTAAGTAAAGTGTAATTTATAATTTCCTATAGCTAGTGGGATAATAGCTAATTTTGTGCAATATTTTTACAATTCTAGCAACGTGTGCACGCATAAGCTTTTATTTTTAAGATATAGCACAGATTTTCCTTCCTCAGCACCAGTGGCAAGGGTTTTTTCATTTACCACATTTATAGATAGTCCAGAAGAAATGCAACTTCGGACAAATTATTTGAAAAACAGATGCCAGTGAAGGCATGCAGAGTGTAATACTTTTGGTACTTTTACTTATTTTATTGTCTAAATATATGTTTTATGAATATAGTATAGATAATATATTATTTTTACCATTTACTTTATTATTTACCTTCATGATGCATCAAAACTTTTCGTTTTAGTAAACAGGGCAAACAGTTAAAACACTTAATTATTAGAAATCTTTAAGAGACAAAGTATGTACAGGGTGAAGCTTATAGTGAATTGTATGATTTAATTTTGGGTGGCTTAGGCAGTTACAGGAAAATTCTTCATGGTGTAGGAATATAAAAGGATGCAGCGCCAACGGCCTTATGCAGTCTCACACTAGGAGGGTAATAAAGTTTTCTAACCGTTTTTAAGAGGTTCGTGAACAAAGAAAAATCTAACTCCATTACTTTATTCACTAGAAAACATCCTATATATACACTTAAAAATATGACGTAAATTTCATAGGTTGAGCACATTGTTCCAGTTTGAATTGAACTTTTACCTAATGTGTTGCATTTCATAACCAACTGTAATATTAACATCAAGAAATTCAGCATAATTGCAGTTTATTCATTAGATCAGTCAAGAGTGCTGACAGCTTGTAATGCATTTTCAAATTACTTCTATCTGGAACCGTTGTTTACGAAATATAATCCGTATAATTAATTATAAACATTTAAAAATAATGTTTTTGTTTCTAAAGAAGTAGGTAGGTTACTATAGTTAATAAAATATAAAAATTATGCACTTCGAATACAATTACGAAGACGCTAATTATAGTTGGAGCTTGCTACAAAGTTCTAAATACAAAAATATATGACAACAATTTCTATTGGCAGTAATCTATGTTGTGCAATTACAATAATTACGCAGTAGTTGATATTTGAAATTATTATTTTATTGGAGTAATTGACATCTCTGGGAATTTAATTACTTATTTGGCAATTAATTACTAATTTTACCAGCTCTGATATTTAGAAATTAGTTATTTTACGGTTTCACTGTTACGGTTTATTTGCTCCGCCGTTCAATTCAGCATTCTATGGTATATAGTTCGCGATGTGGCGCGTCCCTTTTCGCGCATTCTGTAGTCGCCTGCTGCGACGACCTTGTAAGGCAATTATCGTTTAGGCGCACGCTTTTGCCTTCGACCGTTCTTTCCGCTTTCGTCTGTTAAACCAACATGGTGGTTTAGCATTTTGAAGAGCTTCGGTGGGATTTTATTAAGGCTGCCGTTAGTTTCGTTTGATGGTGAAACGTAAGCCTTCACAGTTATGTGGTTCTGATGCCTCTAAGCTCACGTATTAGGAATATTATTTCCTACGCATTTTGCGCATTTGCTATGCGATCACGTGTCGTCACACATGGCCTGGAATTTTCCAGGGTGAGTATTTTAAGCGCCCTAGACTTCCTTTAGTTCTGTTATGTTATCGTTGGACCTTTGTTTCCCTTTTACAGCACCTAGTGCCAGCTAACTAGTGCTGAGAGTCAGGCATTTTGTGCGATTAAGCCGATCTGAAGCAGTGCTGCAGCTGTTCATTTATCACTTCCACGGCGCCGCTTCAGGCGATTTCGAGCCAGCGTATGTTGGACCTTCGGAGCCGATACGGAGGCTATTTTCCAGGTAACTTCTGCTTTTGCCGTCGTGATGCGAATCGCATTGAGCCACCAGCTTGCGGCCGTACGAATTGGTAACGAACGTTCTGGAATCTCGCTCTGCGTTTCCTCGGAAACCTAGCATGAAGCATCTGCTGTTAGAGCCGCTTGCTTATTCAGCCGGTTTTGATGTGTGCAATTTATTGTTGCGGAATTGTATGTGAAACTGTGAGTATTGCGTTTGTGTGTTTTGCTATTTGTAATAATTTATGATGCTGATTTTTGGAAATATGTGATACCTGTATATTTCTGTATTATGAATTTATACTGACTTATACTGTGACATTTGCACTATGATTTTATTTGTTACTGCAACCTGTACTTGAGTTGAGCTTCTCTTTTAGATTTATTGCGGTACTTGAGTTTACGTATTCTCGTTCTAATACCTGAATACATTTGCCAATTTGTTAAAAATACTGTTGGAGCCCGTTTTGCATATTTTAAAGAGCTGTACACGACGTCTCCGTGACAGCAGCTGGTCGGCAGGCAATTGCATCCAAGTAGCTACGTTAGGTTTTTATTTTGAGAGATTAGCCAACGGTGAACCTTTTGATGATATCACCACACAAATTAAGTACCTATACTTATAGAAACTCGTGATTGTCACTATTTTAAGGTCAATAATCCTGAGTACCTAAATAATCGACGATAATAGTATTTCTTTGATTAATAACATTGAAATAATATTGACAGCCTATACAGAATAGTAATTAATAATTATGGTTAGTAGTTGTAGTATTATTAGCCTACTACATGTTTGTTATTTCCTTATTTACTTAATCCTGATGCGTATATACCTTTCGGTGTAAGGCGAAATATTAAATAACGCAACCAATGCCATCCAGATTATATACTCTAGACCTTTAAACAGGAACTATCATGTCACGTTAAAGGGCTATAAGGATTCTCAAGATTATGGCAGAGGGTTTCAAGAAGTTAAACACAGTTATTTATCATTTTTGTCGGTCTGCGAAAGGAGCATACGGCGACCCCACTTGCCGCAGTCCATTCTATCGAGCTCTCCGTGTTCTCCTGCAGCACTACAGAGACACGTCCAAAGCGCGATTCCGAAAGGGACGTCAAGTAACACAATACGCAGCGAGGATTTTAAAAGGTACTGTGTAAAATTTATATTAATGTACACGCCTATTATTTTCGATAAGTGAAATAGTGTTGCGGAAGCAAATTAAAGTAACGCACGTTTGAAAGACCTCGTATAGCGTCCAGATAACTTCAAATAGTCATTATCATTTGACGAATTCATCTCTGTAACTAGTTAAATTAAGATTACTGGTTGAGAATATTTAGTAGTTTGTAAAACACCATGACGTCATATAGGATTTAGGATCCAGTAATTAAGTCAGTTGTGATTATTGTACATAGTAACTTTGTTGAATCTTAATTATTCTGTTTTCTTTGGATTTTACGCTTTTTGCATGCGTTCTTTCCTGTATTTAAGTGTAAAAGATTCTAGCTGTAGGAAATCACTTAAGGTCATTTCTATCCGAGACAGGGCAAGGAAGGACGTCGCTGCACCAGTATCAACAACACACCTTCGGGTGATTTTCTGTTTCGACTTTTAAGAAATCGCTCAGTATTATCATTAGAAAAGTGGTGGCTTTTATGCATATCATCTCCTTTTAAGTTACCGAGCCCTTGCCCGGTGTAACGGACAATTCCGAAATAACCGACGCCTTTTTTTACTATTCCGGGCGATTTGGGCTTGTAGTCACTCAATATCATCGTAATCCTCGTTTTACCGCGTAATAGGGCGGCGCTGGCTTGTGACAAGTATCGTAAACGTACCTGTGTTGGTCATGTAATTGAGTTTGTCTCGTGCTATGTGGGTTTTGTATGCACATCTGATTGTGATGGGCTTTAGTACTGATTTACATGGGAAATAATTTAGCTTTCGTCGTTGACGGATTTTTGGACTATGGAGATCGTTCGATACGATACGTTTTTACCCCTCAGGTTACGGGCAACTCCGGAATAGTGAAATTCCAGCACACTAAAATTCCACCATATCTCTTGCATCCCTGTTGGCGTATCTTTTCGGGCCACCTGGCGATAATATAATCTTGAATGTGGACGCTCGCTGTAAAGTTTGGCAACTTCCTGTTCTTTTGGGGTGGTTGAGAACAATCCGTGTGCCCCGACATTAAAAGACTTGTAAGTTAAGCTATGATACCTTGTGCTGCTCTAGTGCATGTTTACCTAGAGTTTTAAGCGAAGTGGCAAACTCACTCGAAAGCTGATCATTCAGATCCGATAATACCAGCCTTGTTTCAGTTGTCAATGCTTTTTCGCTGAGACTCTTTTTGACTTCAAAATAATGCCATTCATTTAAGAGTGTGCCTACCTATATCACGCCACCAAATTCTTTGACGCTAGACTGCTGGTATAATTTATTTATGATGTGTGATAGCGGAAAAATATGTAGTAGCAACTGTGATTTAATTGTGTGCATATGTACTAACCCCTTACACCATGTATATGCAATTATAGTTTGCATTTTATACTAGTAGTTGTACTTTATAATAATGGGTAGCTATTATATCATGTGTTATTGATTACTGCATTCTGCTCGATCTGGCCTATGCAATTTTTATTTCAAGTGAGCTAGTGATTGGCTACCATTTATTGAGTTGATGAGTTTTCATCTAATTTATGATTTTATAGTAGAATCCAGCCAACCGTTTTCGCAGCGTGTTAGCCGGCCTTCGATTCTGCTCAAGTGGTTTCAAAGTTATTTTTGAAAGTAAAGATTAAAACATTGTTGACAACTTCTGCGGCTGACGATGGATTTTGTCGTTTACAACACGAATTCATTCCGGAAGGCATTGGTATTGAGGTGTAGATTTGGTGGGATAGATATTCACAGTCAATGTATATTACGTTACGCTCAACAGTCTAGCAATAGGAATTTTCCTTATGAGATCTTTATAAAATAACATGTTTGATGCAGTGTTGTCAGAAAACTTAAAAAAACTAATATACTGTGACATGATCCTGGCGCAAATTAATTAAAAACACAATTAATGAGTTGTACCGGAGTCCTACCTGTGTTTCTTTTAGGTGTAGCTGACTTCCAGGCTGGTCCGTTGTTGTTCCGTCGCAATTAAGTGCGCGAAACATAAACATGTAGACGTAAATCGCAACATATTTATTAAAACATCCACAATAGTAACAAACTTCAATGAAATCATAACCAGTAGACAATGGCCGTGAAAGACACAATATTATGTACAACTAAACATCAAATACATTGAGACAATCACTAAGTTTGGAGTAAATACTCAAAGAAGGAGGGTTTAAATCTATGCAAAGGTAAATCTTTGTAAGAAGCGGGGTAATTTGTATAACACATTTACAATATTGTAATCAAACGATCTTTCAAAAAGCGATGTTTTATGTAGAGGAACAGTTAAAGTCCACTTATGCCTTAAATTTAAATTGTGTTCTATAAGTGATTTTATTATAAAGATGCCAAGGCGGTTGCTTTTCTAAGATTAATTTTAAAAAAGTAAGCAATCTTCTGTTTTCATGATCAGCCAATTTGTTCGAGTAGTGTTTGCAAAATATGTTCAATTTTTTAATACTGTGGATATATCTCAAGCAAGCATTTTGCACTCTTTGAATTCACTTAATGGTATCAACATCTAAACAGGAATCATCAATTTCTAAGCAAAACGTAAAACGGGAGAGAATAAGAGATTCACAGAGAGTAGTTTTGACTGCTTTACTGAGGTATGACATGTGTGGATAAAATATTCTAAGATTGCCATATGCTTTCTGAATGTATTTGGAAATTTGTTGCTTATATCTAAAACTATAGTCCAATATAAGACCTACATTTCTTGCTTCATCAATAACATGTATTAATTTTATTATTTATATGTAGGCTAAGTATGTTTTTCTTAATATTACATTTATTTCTACTTCCAAACATTACAGCACAAGATTTTTCAAGATTTAATATTAAAGCATGTTATTCGGTTGCCTTTGCTAATAAATTAAGATCTCTGTTTATGGTAGCAACTGCATTATCAAAATTTTCCGGTAAAAAAGAGTAATAGAGTATCGTCGGCGTACATATGCAATTTACAGGTTTTAACGTAATGATTTAGCCTGACAGTATAAGTGGCATACAACAAGGGCCCAAGAATAGATCCTTGTGGAACGCCTCTTTTAAGAAATCGTGCTGTAGACATACGACCATCAATCATAGCTTGTTTACTTCTGTTAGAAAGGTAGTCTTTCATTAGTGTAAGAGCGCTAAGACCAAGACAAATGTAATTTAAAACAGCTATTAACAATTCATGATTAATAGTATCGAACACGTTACTAAAATATAACAGCGTTAATACGGTTAATTTTTCATTATCAGAAGCAGCTAAGATATTATCAGTTATATTTAGGAAAACCGTAACTACGAAGGGGTCTAAACCCTGACTGAGAAATTGGAAAGATATTATAATTACTTAAATGTTGACGTAATTGTTCATTTATAATATTATCTAAAAGCTTTGAAAATGCCGGCAGTATACTGATAGGTCGTAAATCTTTATAGGCTGCAGCATTATTTATTTTGGGGAAAGCAATCACAATTGCATTTTCCAACAATTTGGAAAAACATTTTCTGTTAAACAGCATTTCAGTATATGAGTAATGAACGGTAATATGTATGGACAACACAGTTTGATCATATTGATGGTTATACCGTCTATACCCGCTGCGCTACTTGTTACACTCCTAATTAAATTTTGTACTTCCTCAACGTTAACAGTGTAACGTTTCCCTTCGCTTTTAAATGCGAATTAGCATAATCAAATATTATGGCATTTAAAAGTTCGCATTTTGCAACAATATAAGAATTTCAGGGCGCCGGTAGCCGGAGGTTCGTCGTTCTGCGCGGATGATACGACAGATCGTCCAGTGCGCATTTTCCCCTACCGCCGTGAGATTTCCGGCGGAGCGACTAGAACATACAAAACGAAATTTGTTCCGCGAACTAGAGGAGACTATTCCTAGAAATCATCCCGGGCCTCCAGCCTCCAGCGGAAGGCGCCGTTTCTCGCCGGTCAGAAAACCAGAAAAAATTCGAGACAATCTCAAACTAACCAAAAAGAAAGGAAAGGGAACTGAAGGAAAAAGCCGAATATGTCTATATATTGTTATGATACACTATATTCTTTGATAATTAAAAATGAATACTAAAGAAACAGTTTAGTCAAATAAATTTGGAAGTCAGATATAAGCAAATTAATGGATTTAAATACATGTTAAAATATAATGAAATTAACTTTCTTATTATTGGTTAGTCAAATAATAGCATAATGATTGATTACTCAAACTTAATCTGTAATAAGAAAATTCTGAATAGGAACAAATACCAAGGTTACTACTAAAATGTATCTGTTATGATAATTAAAATAAAATATCTGTTTTGATTATATAAAAAAATATATATAGGAGGCAGCAAGAATCGTGTCTAGTAGTAATAATTTGTAATTTGTTTAATTAGTTACTAAAAAAACAACTCAAAATGTATACATAATTTGATATGGGTGTGATTTTCGAATAAAGAAACATTAATAAATGTTGTATAATTTGTAAATGTTATGGTTGGTGCAAATTATATGGGTTAAAAGCAAAATCTTCGAGGTGGAAACATAAAATAAAATATTAAAACAAGAAATAAAGGGACAAGCTTTGGAGTGAGGATATTATTGATACTACATTGGAAATGGAATACAAGCCACAAACAAGAGGTTAGTACGTGCAGGGAATTGTTTTTGGGAAACCTGTGGGTATCATTGAAGACGTAGGATCATCTAAAAAAAGAGACAAATTCATATTTGGAACAAGTTTTATGCTGATACTTACCAGAGAGAGATCGAGCCGCAGTAATCCAGTACAGTAGCTAGGAGACTTGAAGTTGACAGCAGCAGGGGACACCGACAGGAATCCAGTATAGGATGTGGAAGTTTTGAAGTGGATGGCAATAAAGTGATGCTGGGAGTTTACATTCATCGCAGGTGATGCAGTTTGGATAAGGACCCAGCAGGTGTTTGATTGCAGTCGGAGTGAGGATCCAGCTTGGAAGGATTTTGGCAGTATTAACAAGCAAAGTGTTAAATCAGGTTTGTGTTTTAAAAGGTTAAATGAAACATTTAAAAAGCTATAACCAGTAAGAAGGTATAAAAATATAATTGAATTTCATACTTACATAAGAGATTGGTGAAAGAATTGCATATTAGATCTTATTGTAAAAACCTTGATATTCGTTCTGAATTTTGATTAATTTGACGTTAGGTGTCAATTTTTTTAAAGTCAATGAACTGGCAATTAAACAAAGAGAATTTGACAAGTCAATCATTGGGTTACTAGATATTGCGAACTACCTGAGAGAGTTTCATTAATAATATTGTAAAATACGGATTTGAATTGAAAGTTAAAATAAAGGGCAAAGTAATACGATAATTTAAATAAATTTATCAGCTAGCATAACATAGCAAAATTATGGCGCCGCAACGAGAGGGCATAGCAAATTGATGTAGCTTGTCAATGTCAGGTAATTGAAAAGTCAAACGTAAGATTAGAAAATACAATCAAATCCGTTTATTTGAATATAGCTGATAAACCAGGTTTATGGTTAATTTGTAATTAACAATCACGAATAAAAGAACAGAATTGTAAAAAGGTAAAAGAGTATCATAACTAAGTTCTTTTGAGCAAAAATAGAGTAACAGAATAGGACAATTAATGTGAGTAACTAAAGTATTGGATAACGGATTCAATTGGTAAATCAAATATAAAGATATATGATTCATTATAAAGGGTTATAATAAAAAAAATAGGTACATTTAAACAATTTAACTGAAATATGGCAGATAAAAGGGTTACAAGGAAAGGCAAGAAGGTGGAAGAAGAGAAAGAAGAAGGACCAGAACAGATGGAAGTAGTGGCGAGTAGCGCAGGAGTAGAAGGTGAAGAAGGACAGCTAGAAATGGAAGTACAAGGAGACCAGGTAAGGTTACAGGAAGAACATACAGAAAAAGATGACAGGATGAAACAAATAATGGGAATGATGCAGCAAATGCAAATACAAATGCAATCATTACAGTCAATACAGAAAACTGTGGAGAAAATTGAGAAAAATGCTGAGATAAGTAAGAAGGATACAGCAGAGCTGAGGAAGGATTTTGCGAAGAATGCGGAAGAGTTGAAAAAGGATTTGCAACAGGCAATTGAGGAGAAAAAAGAACAGGCAAAAAGGATGGAAGAATTGATATTGGGATTAAGAGAAGAATTTAATAAGGTGCAAAACGAGAATAAGCAAGAATTGCAAGCACAAATTAATAAGATGAGTGAAACATTAGGAAGTTATAAGGAGGAACTCAAGAATGAGGTGAGAAAAGAAAGACAGGAGGAACGCAAAGAGATAGAAGAAAAATTAGAAGTTAGATTTCGAGACAACACTTATGAAAACAGAATTTTGGATAAAAAACAAGAATTATTATTTGGAACTAATGAAATAAATCAAATGTTAGAGACTTGTGAAGATATGGAAAATGGTAAACAGGTAAATACAATGAAGTGGTAAGTAATACAGAAGTAAACGTGGTAACAAGAGGTATATTGAGTAATATTATGAGGAACAAAAATAACAAATATTTAAGAAGAATTACAGGAGGTTATATAGTTAATGTCAATAAAAATAAGAAGAAAACAAAGAAGGAAACAGTTAAACGACGACTAAAGGAGGAAGCAAAGAAGTTAAAAGAAAAGCTGAGACAAAATGAAATACCAAGGTTAGAAGATGAATTAAGAAAATTAAAACAAGCAGCTAAAGAAGACAAGGATGTTCAAAAGACTACTGAAAATACTTTTAAAAGAGTATTAAGATAACAAAAGGAAACTCGGAACTTGTAAATATGTAAATAGTAATTTAAATTTTTTTTTAATGAAGAACCACACGTATTTTAGCATTTAAATAGTTATGAATATTAAATATTAAAAGATAGATGATGCCATTGTACTACTAAAAAGAAGACAGTATTCTAATATGAAATATGATAATATCTTTAATAAATGAGGAAGTAATTTTAAATAATTTAGATGTCCTGTACAAGAATATAATTAAAGTAAATAAAATAGATTTGCTATCAGCAACTAAAGAAAGATATCAACCACAAACCGAGTGTTAAATGTAAAGATAAGTATAAATCAATGGAAGATTTTGTTAGATTGTTTATAATAAAAGGTCTCACTGTCGATATGGTGTTAGGAATTGATGTAATTCAGCAATTAGGGATTCATATTGATGGAACACAAAAGTGTATTCATTTAAAAGGGGTAAAAAAATCTTGGAACTGTACCAATAGAGTCAGCCGAGAAAATAAGTGTGTTCAATTAGATAGAATTGGAGATACAATGAAGTATAAGGAAGGTATAATAATTAATAATAATGTAATATGTGATATACAGAGTGATAATAATTATAAGGGGGTTTTGCTGAATGATTTGAAAATAGCTGAAAAGAATAAACAATTTGAAGAGAAGTTTATACTACGTACGGATGCATCTGATCAAGCAATTGCAGCAGAACTAATACAAGTTCAAGATGGGATAGAAGTACCCATATGCTTTACTCAAGAATATTAAAAGGGTATGAAATTAGATACACGGTAGCAGAGAAAGAAATGTTGGCAATTATATTCGCAATTAATAAGCTGAAATTTTATATAACAGGGAACAAATTTGATATTGAAACGGATAATACTGCGATTTCGTTTTTGAAAAATAAAACTTTCCATAATGACAGGTTATACAGATGGACGAATTAGAGGAAGATTTCATATTACAATGATTTACCCATATATAACGAAAATTTAGAAAACATGAAAATCTGTAAATATTGCATTAAATGTTGTTGGTTGGTAAAGTTAATTATTTCGTTTCTATAGTAATTTTAAAATAGATAGATGTAAATAGGTGTTGATTGTTATTAATTTAGATAATAGGATATTTGTATGGGTTCTACAAAATTTATTAATTAAATAACGAATTAAGAAAATACATTTGAAATAAAACGAGTTTATTAAAAATGTTTTTCTTAATTGAGGAATTATGTTATGATACACTATATTCTTTGATAATTTAAAAATGAATACTAAAGAAACAGTTAGTCAAATAAATTTGGAAGTCAGATATAAGCAAATTAATGGATTTAAATACATGTTAAAATATAATGAAATTAACTTTCTTATTATTGGTTAGTCAAATAATAGCATAATGATTGATTACTCAAACTTAATCTGTAATAAGAAAATTCTGAATAGGAACAAATACCAAGGTTACTACTAAAATGTATCTGTTATGATAATTAAAATAAAATATCTGTTTTGATTATATAAAAAAAATATATAGGAGGCAGCAAGAATCGTGTCTAGTAGTAATAATTTGTAATTTGTTTAATTAGTTACTAAAAAAACAACTCAAAAATGTATACATAATTTGATATGGGTGTGATTTTCGAATAAAGAAACATTAATAAATGTTGTATAATTTGTAAATGTTATGGTTGGTGCAAATTATATGGGTTAAAAGCAAAATCTTCGAGGTGGAAACATAAAATAAAATATTAAAACAAGAAATAAAGGGACAAGCTTTGGAGTGAGGATATTATTGATACTACATTGGAAATGGAATACAAGCCACAAACAAGAGGTTAGTACGTGCAGCAAATTGTTTTTGGGAAACCTGTGGGTATCATTGAAGACGTAGGATCATCTAAAAAAAGAGACAAATTCATATTTGGAACAAGTTTTATGCTGATACTTACCATAGAGGGATCGGAGCCGCAGTAATCCAGTACAGTAGCTAGGAGACTTGAAGTTGACAGCAGCAGGGGACACCGACAGGAATCCAGTATAGGATGTGGAAGTTTTGAAGTGGATGGCAATAAAGTGATGCTGGGAGTTTACATTCATCGCAGGTGATGCAGTTTGGATAAAGACCCAGCAGGTGTTTGATTGCAGTCGGAGTTAGGATCCAGCTTGGAAGGATTTTGGCAGTATTAACAAGCAAAGTGTTAAATCAGGTTTGTGTTTTAAAAGGTTAAATGAAACATTTAAAAAGCTATAACCAGTAAGAAGGTATAAAAATATAATTGAATTTCATACTTACATAAGAGATTGGTGAAAGAATTGCATATTAGATCTTATTGTAAAAACCTTGATATTCGTTCTGAATTTTGATTAATTTGACGTTAGGTGTCAATTTTTTAAAGTCAATGAACTGGCAATTAAACAAAGAGAATTTGACAAGTCAATCATTGGGTTACTAGATATGCGAACTACCTGAGAGAGTTTCATTAATAATATTGTAAAATACGGATTTGAATTGAAAGTTAAAAATAAAGGGCAAAGTAATACGATAATTTAAATAAATTTATCAGCTAGCATAACATAGCAATATATATAGTGGAGTCTCAAAAGAGGAAAGAGGAAGTAGTGGAGTAGCGATAGCAATAAGAAAGAAATACAAGAAGAACATAAAGTCTTGGGAACAGATAAATGATGAATTCTTGTAATAGAAATGGAAATCAAAAATTATTCACTGACTGTTATACCTGCATATGGACGAAATGAGGATGCAAAGGCAGAGAAAAAAAGACCTATTTTACGATGAATTAACAAAAATATTAAACGGCGTCAGTAACCGTAAAGAGATACTCCTCATGGGAGACCTGAATGGTAGAGTGGGTAAGCAAAAGCATGATTCCGTGGTTGGACAATTTGGAGAAGATGTCATAAACACAAACAGAGAGAGAATTATCGAAATGTGCCAAAACTGTCACTTGAAAATAACAAATAGATTTTTTGAACATTATATGATACATCGTTACACGTGGAACAACCAACTAGAAATATAAAATCCATCATTTCATAATAATCAAACAAGAATCGAAACTGAAAATAATGAATGTGAGTTATGAGAGGTCCAGAATGTGGCTCTGACCAACATCTGCTGTTAGCGAAAATATATTTCAAATATAAACAAAGGGGACAAAGAAAAGAACAAGAGAACGAAAGAGGACAAAAGGAGGAGATGATACGATATAATCTCGAAAGCCTGCGAGAGGATTCAACGAAATTCCTCTTTCAGATACGACTTGCTAATAATTTGACGACTGTACAAGCTAATCCGCCAGACAAAATGTACGAGGGCGTAAAAGTCTGTATACACGAAGCGGCTAGAGAAGCTTTAGGGGAAATGCACAAATATAAAAATAGCAAAAATGGTGCACCATGGTGGAACAACAACCTCGAAGTTATTATAAAAGAAAAAAAAGCTACATAGAAAAAGGCTCGAAACAAGATCACCTGCAGACATCACAAATTACCAATCAAAACGAAAGAAGTGCAAAGAGAAATAAGAAAAGCCCAAAACGACTACTGGGAAAAAACATGTGCTGAAGTCAATAGGTATATAGGTAACACCAGAGCTAATAGAGCATGGAAAGTGGTCAAAGGTATGAGAAACCAGAACAAAGATGTCGCAAAGATTAGTCTAATCGGAATACAGGAATGGAAGGAGTATTATAAAGACTTACTAACAGAACAGAGAGTGGAATAAATGGTAGAGGAAAGAGAGTTACAAAATATGAATAAAAGTCATACTGTACAGAAAATCATGCCGTTCGAAGTAAAAGAAGCTGTAAAACAGATGAAAAATGGGAAAGCTCCTGGTCCGGGAAACATAAACGTGTAATTACTTAAAGCGGCCCCTGACATACTTATAGAGCTACTAGCTAACATTTTCAATAAGTGCTTAAGCGAGGAGACACCACCACGAGAATAGAAAAGGGCTATTATTACATCTATCTATAAGAAAGGTGGCAGACAAAAGTGTAAGAACTACCGAGGAATCAGCGTGATGTGTACAGTAGCAAGACTTTATGGGCGTGTACTTAAACGCAGAATTGAAGAAGAATTCAGAGAATCTGGAGAGCAAAATGGATTCAGGGCAGGACGCTCCTGTATAGACGGTGTATTTAAGTACTATCAAGAATGTTATAGATAAAAAATAGAAAGGGGAAGAACAGTTCATATGGCATTTGTGGATCTTCAGAAGGCTTATTATACCGTGCGTGCCATTAAATAAGTTATGGCCTTGTATAAAAAGAAAATCTCCACAGTCTATATACACGCGGTGAAAGAATTATATGGATGTACAGTGCATGTGAAAGTCATTAACGAAATTTCTCAGGACTTTGAAGTATCAAAAGGCCTAAGACAAGGCTGCCACTCTGGCTCCTCTTTATTTAAGATCTATTTGGAAGAACCATTGAGGAATTGAAGAGAAAATGCGGCAGGATGGGAATACCAATTGATGACGACGTGCTGTATACCTTACTGTCGCTGATGATCAGGTAGTACTAGCCACGGATAGAGATGATATCAACTATATGCTGGGCAAACTGAAAGAGCATGAGAAGTGGGGCCTTGTCATAAACACAGTTAAAACAGAATACATGATAGCAGGCGATGAGAACGACAAGAGCGATCTAAACTTAGAAAAACTGTGTAATAAACACTGATCCTCATTTAAATATTTGGGGCGTAACTCTTTCGTCCAAATGGAAGCAGTAAGATATTTCAAATAAAATAGGACAGGGGAAGAAGAACAATCCGCCAATTAAATTCACTGCTTTGGAGTAAAAATATCAACAGCAAAACTAAGACTACCGTATACAAAACGATCGTGCAGAGTATTAGCACATATGGTTCCGAGACATGGGAAATTAACAAAAAGATAGTCAAAAACTACTATCTCTTGAAATGGATTTCTGGCGAAGGAGCGCAAGAATTTCAAAACTGGACCGCGTTAGGAACGATAGGATACGTGAGATCATGAAGGTAGAGCAAAGCATTTTGGCTACTATTGAATGCAAACGACTGATGTGGTATGGGCATCTCCAACGCATGGACGACAGCAGGTGGCCAAAAAAGGTATTAAATGGACGCCACCAGAACGGAGGAAGAGAGGAAGGCCACCGAGGAACTGGAAAGCCGACGTAGAACAGAATATGGAAATCAGAGGACTCCATGAAGGAGACTGGCAGAATAGGAGACAGTAGAAGTTGAGATGCGAGAAGCGGCAAAGGCCGTAGAAACCTCCCCCTTATATATACATAAATATTGGTCGTCTTGAGCTGGTTCTTATTCTCCATAATCGCATTTTTTGTCCCCAATATTCTTTCTCTGCTATGCCAATTTTTTCTCCTTTTTGTTGTTGAAAGCATATACTGCCATTATATCCACGTTTACTTTCATCTTCTTTTTCAAATACTTTTTAACCTGCTTCTTTGTCGTCCTGTTCGAAGGTTATATCCTTTATTATTATTTTGTATCTTTTTTCATTTTTTTTTGTTCATTTCCATTCTCTTTTCTAATATTGCCACTTTTTCGTGTAGACCTTTTTTGTTCATCCCATTCGTTTTGTTTCCTGGACTTCTCTTCGTTCATACTCACTGTTGATGTGTTTTAATTCATTTTAGTATGGTTTGTTAATCTTTTGCTCTAATTGTCACTATTTTTACTCATTTCTCCCTTAACCTTAAACAATGTCTGCATTTTTTATAACTTCATCCATTTCTTGTAGTGTTGTTAGTACTTTTTGCTCCTTTTAGCTGTTTTCGTTTCTACATCTTCCTGTTTCCATTCTTCTGCTGTCCTTTTTGCTTCTGTATCGTTATTAACGTCCATACTTGCACTCACTGCCCGACCCGCCTTATCCACTTATCGCTACCGCGCTATGCTGTTACTTATGAAAAGCATGCACTTACTTTCACCGAACGTAAACACACTTTGACCTCGGTTTCTGTTTCAGTTTCACTTAGAACGGCTTGCTCTCCGTACATTCATACTTGTTTTTTTTTCTTGTGGCCTGGCACCCAACAGTTTATCACTCGTAGAACTTCACGTATCTTTGTTTGACATATTCACAAATTAATTTCACCGGTAAATGTAAACAGTTAGGTTACACTTTGTATCTTAGCCCACTTAGTCTTACTTACAAATTTAAACACATTTTATAACTAAGTCTGCTGGTAGAACATATCTGCCAATATTCACTTGAATACCTTTTACCAATTTTCAGTAAAATGACAAAAACCTAATTTTAAACCCCTGCTTTAGGAGAGTGTAACTAGTGGGGAAGGATATAAAAGAAATAGTTTATATGCAAATAATTTTAAATGTTCAAATTATATCTTTACTGGGTGACCAGTTTCAAAGCCGAACATAGCAAAAGCATGGTATATCACAAGGTTACTAGAAATGTTTAACTAATTTAAAAACAACAAGATTGCCTATAACAACACTTTAAATTATAGGAAGGTAGGATTACCAATACTGAGGTGTTGATCTGAAAGAAAATAATTTTTAAGGGAGGAAAGTTGGGGATAAACTTAATAAAAAATATCAAGGTGAAATAGCTTTTAACATTATACAGATGATTCCGATAATCTTATATTATAAGAACGCATGCCGACCGTAAGCAAGTGGCGCGCGCACATGCCGATCGCGCCGCAACACGCAGCAAGCATTTTTATTGTTAGGCTACGCGCTTTCTAGTCTTATATTATAAGAGCTGATGCCGGCCGACCGTAAGCGCTGGCGCACGCACATGCCGACCGCCCACAAGTGGCGGCGCAGCAAGCATTTGTATTGTTAACTCTGGCAGGGCCGGACGTCGGCTGGCTACCAGCTTAAGCAAGCATTTTTATTGTTAACCGTTTCTTTACGCTGGCAGGGCCAGACGTAGGCTGGCCAACGCGTTCTAGTCTTATAAGAACGCATGCAGACCGTAAGCAAGTGGCACACGCACATGCCGATCGTAAGCCCGAGTGGCGCCGGCACACGCAGCATGAAGGGCCTGCATACTAGCAAGTGGCGCGCGCACATGTCGACCGCGCACAAGTGGCGACGCAGCAAGCATTTGTATTGTTAACTCTGGCAGGGCCGGACGTCGGCTGGCTATCAGCTTAAGCAAGCATTTTTATTGTTAACCGTTTCTTTACGCTGGCAGGGCCAGACGTAGGCTGGCCAACGCGTTCTAGTCTTATAAGAACGCATGCAGACCGTAGGCAAGTGGCACAGGCACATGCCGATCGTAAGCCCGAGTGGCGCCGGCACACGCAGCATGAAGGGCCTGCATACTAGCAAGTGGCGCGCGCACATGTCGACCGCGCACAAGTGGCGACGCAGCAAGCATTTGTATTGTTAACTCTGGCAGGGCCGGCGTCGGCTGGCTACCAGCTTAAGCAAGCATTTTTATTGTTAACCGTTTCTTTACGCTGGCAGGGCCAGACGTAGGCTGGCCAACGCGTTCTAGTCTTATAAGAACGCATGCAGACCGTAAGCAAGTGGCACACGCACATGCCGATCGTAAGCCCGAGTGGCGCCGGCACACGCAGCATGAAGGGCCTGCATACTAGCAAGTGGCGCGCGCACATGTCGACCGCGCACAAGTGGCGACGCAGCAAGCATTTGTATTGTTAACTCTGGCAGGGCCGGCGTCGGCTGGCTACCAGCTTAAGCAAGCATTTTTATTGTTAACCGTTTCTTTACGCTGGCAGGGCCAGACGTAGGCTGGCCAACGCGTTCTAGTCTTATAAGAACGCATGCAGACCGTAAGCAAGTGGCACACGCACATGCCGATCGTAAGCCCGAGTGGCGCCGGCACACGCAGCATGAAGGGCCTGCATACTAGCAAGTGGCGCGCGCACATGTCGACCGCGCACAAGTGGCGACGCAGCAAGCATTTGTATTGTTAACTCTGGCAGGGCCTGCGTCGGCTGGCTACCAGCTTAAGCAAGCATTTTTATTGTTAACCGTTTCTTTACGCTGGCAGGGCCAGACGTAGGCTGGCCAACGCGTTCTAGTCTTATAAGAACGCATGCAGACCGTAAGCAAGTGGCACACGCACATGCCGATCGTAAGCCCGAGTGGCGCCGGCACACGCAGCATGAAGGGCCTGCATACTAGCAAGTGGCGCGCGCACATGTCGACCGCGCACAAGTGGCGACGCAGCAAGCATTTGTATTGTTAACTCTGGCAGGGCCGGACGTCGGCTGGCTACCAGCTTAAGCAAGCATTTTTATTGTTAACCGTTTCTTTACGCTGGCAGGGCCAGACGTAGGCTGGCCAACGCGTTCTAGTCTTATAAGAACGCATGCAGACCGTAAGCAAGTGGCACAGGCACATGCCGATCGTAAGCCCGAGTGGCGCCGGCACACGCAGCATGAAGGGCCTGCATACTAGCAAGTGGCGCGCGCACATGTCGACCGCGCACAAGTGGCGACGCAGCAAGCATTTGTATTGTTAACTCTGGCAGGGCCGGACGTCGGCTGGCTACCAGCTTAAGCAAGCATTTTTATTGTTAACCGTTTCTTTACGCTGGCAGGGCCAGACGTAGGCTGGCCAACGCGTTCTAGTCTTATAAGAACGCATGCAGACCGTAAGCAAGTGGCACACGCACATGCCGATCGTAAGCCCGAGTGGCGCCGGCACACGCAGCATGAAGGGCCTGCATACTAGCAAGTGGCGCGCGCACATGTCGACCGCGCACAAGTGGCGACGCAGCAAGCATTTGTATTGTTAACTCTGGCAGGGCCGGACGTCGGCTGGCTACCAGCTTAAGCAAGCATTTTTATTGTTAACCGTTTCTTTACGCTGGCAGGGCCAGACGTAGGCTGGCCAACGCGTTCTAGTCTTATAAGAACGCATGCAGACCGTAAGCAAGTGGCACAGGCACATGCCGATCGTAAGCCCGAGTGGCGCCGGCACACGCAGCATGAAGGTCCTGCATACTAGCAAGTGGCGCGCGCACATGTCGACCGCGCACAAGTGGCGACGCAGCAAGCATTTGTATTGTTAACTCTGGCAGGGCCGGACGTCGGCTGGCTACCAGCTTAAGCAAGCATTTTTATTGTTAACCGTTTCTTTACGCTGGCAGGGCCAGACGTAGGCTGGCCAACGCGTTCTAGTCTTATAAGAACGCATGCAGACCGTAAGCAAGTGGCACACGCACATGCCGATCGTAAGCCCGAGTGGCGCCGGCACACGCAGCATGAAGGGCCTGCATACTAGCAAGTGGCGCGCGCACATGTCGACCGCGCACAAGTGGCGACGCAGCAAGCATTTGTATTGTTAACTCTGGCAGGGCCGGACGTCGGCTGGCTATCAGCTTAAGCAAGCATTTTTATTGTTAACCGTTTCTTTACGCTGGCAGGGCCAGACGTAGGCTGGCCAACGCGTTCTAGTCTTATAAGAACGCATGCAGACCGTAGGCAAGTGGCACAGGCACATGCCGATCGTAAGCCCGAGTGGCGCCGGCACACGCAGCATGAAGGGCCTGCATACTAGCAAGTGGCGCGCGCACATGTCGACCGCGCACAAGTGGCGACGCAGCAAGCATTTGTATTGTTAACTCTGGCAGGGCCGGCGTCGGCTGGCTACCAGCTTAAGCAAGCATTTTTATTGTTAACCGTTTCTTTACGCTGGCAGGGCCAGACGTAGGCTGGCCAACGCGTTCTAGTCTTATAAGAACGCATGCAGACCGTAAGCAAGTGGCACACGCACATGCCGATCGTAAGCCCGAGTGGCGCCGGCACACGCAGCATGAAGGGCCTGCATACTAGCAAGTGGCGCGCGCACATGTCGACCGCGCACAAGTGGCGACGCAGCAAGCATTTGTATTGTTAACTCTGGCAGGGCCGGCGTCGGCTGGCTACCAGCTTAAGCAAGCATTTTTATTGTTAACCGTTTCTTTACGCTGGCAGGGCCAGACGTAGGCTGGCCAACGCGTTCTAGTCTTATAAGAACGCATGCAGACCGTAAGCAAGTGGCACACGCACATGCCGATCGTAAGCCCGAGTGGCGCCGGCACACGCAGCATGAAGGGCCTGCATACTAGCAAGTGGCGCGCGCACATGTCGACCGCGCACAAGTGGCGACGCAGCAAGCATTTGTATTGTTAACTCTGGCAGGGCCTGCGTCGGCTGGCTACCAGCTTAAGCAAGCATTTTTATTGTTAACCGTTTCTTTACGCTGGCAGGGCCAGACGTAGGCTGGCCAACGCGTTCTAGTCTTATAAGAACGCATGCAGACCGTAAGCAAGTGGCACACGCACATGCCGATCGTAAGCCCGAGTGGCGCCGGCACACGCAGCATGAAGGGCCTGCATACTAGCAAGTGGCGCGCGCACATGTCGACCGCGCACAAGTGGCGACGCAGCAAGCATTTGTATTGTTAACTCTGGCAGGGCCGGACGTCGGCTGGCTACCAGCTTAAGCAAGCATTTTTATTGTTAACCGTTTCTTTACGCTGGCAGGGCCAGACGTAGGCTGGCCAACGCGTTCTAGTCTTATAAGAACGCATGCAGACCGTAAGCAAGTGGCACAGGCACATGCCGATCGTAAGCCCGAGTGGCGCCGGCACACGCAGCATGAAGGGCCTGCATACTAGCAAGTGGCGCGCGCACATGTCGACCGCGCACAAGTGGCGACGCAGCAAGCATTTGTATTGTTAACTCTGGCAGGGCCGGACGTCGGCTGGCTACCAGCTTAAGCAAGCATTTTTATTGTTAACCGTTTCTTTACGCTGGCAGGGCCAGACGTAGGCTGGCCAACGCGTTCTAGTCTTATAAGAACGCATGCAGACCGTAAGCAAGTGGCACACGCACATGCCGATCGTAAGCCCGAGTGGCGCCGGCACACGCAGCATGAAGGGCCTGCATACTAGCAAGTGGCGCGCGCACATGTAGACCGCGCACAAGTGGCGACGCAGCAAGCATTTGTATTGTTAACTCTGGCAGGGCCGGACGTCGGCTGGCTATCAGCTTAAGCAAACATTTTTATTGTTAACCGTTTCTTTACGCTGGCAGGGCCAGACGTAGGCTGGCCAACGCGTTCTAGTCTTATAAGAACGCATGCAGACCGTAAGCAAGTGGCACAGGCACATGCCGATCGTAAGCCCGAGTGGCGCCGGCACACGCAGCATGAAGGGCCTGCATACTAGCAAGTGGCGCGCGCACATGTCGACCGCGCACAAGTGGCGACGCAGCAAGCATTTGTATTGTTAACTCTGGCAGGGCCGGCGTCGGCTGGCTACCAGCTTAAGCAAGCATTTTTATTGTTAACCGTTTCTTTACGCTGGCAGGGCCAGACGTAGGCTGGCCAACGCGTTCTAGTCTTATAAGAACGCATGCAGACCGTAAGCAAGTGGCACACGCACATGCCGATCGTAAGCCCGAGTGGCGCCGGCACACGCAGCATGAAGGGCCTGCATACTAGCAAGTGGCGCGCGCACATGTCGACCGCGCACAAGTGGCGACGCAGCAAGCATTTGTATTGTTAACTCTGGCAGGGCCGGCGTCGGCTGGCTACCAGCTTAAGCAAGCATTTTTATTGTTAACCGTTTCTTTACGCTGGCAGGGCCAGACGTAGGCTGGCCAACGCGTTCTAGTCTTATAAGAACGCATGCAGACCGTAAGCAAGTGGCACACGCACATGCCGATCGTAAGCCCGAGTGGCGCCGGCACACGCAGCATGAAGGGCCTGCATACTAGCAAGTGGCGCGCGCACATGTCGACCGCGCACAAGTGGCGACGCAGCAAGCATTTGTATTGTTAACTCTGGCAGGGCCTGCGTCGGCTGGCTACCAGCTTAAGCAAGCATTTTTATTGTTAACCGTTTCTTTACGCTGGCAGGGCCAGACGTAGGCTGGCCAACGCGTTCTAGTCTTATAAGAACGCATGCAGACCGTAAGCAAGTGGCACACGCACATGCCGATCGTAAGCCCGAGTGGCGCCGGCACACGCAGCATGAAGGGCCTGCATACTAGCAAGTGGCGCGCGCACATGTCGACCGCGCACAAGTGGCGACGCAGCAAGCATTTGTATTGTTAACTCTGGCAGGGCCGGACGTCGGCTGGCTACCAGCTTAAGCAAGCATTTTTATTGTTAACCGTTTCTTTACGCTGGCAGGGCCAGACGTAGGCTGGCCAACGCGTTCTAGTCTTATAAGAACGCATGCAGACCGTAAGCAAGTGGCACACGCACATGCCGATCGTAAGCCCGAGTGGCGCCGGCACACGCAGCATGAAGGGCCTGCATACTAGCAAGTGGCGCGCGCACATGTCGACCGCGCACAAGTGGCGACGCAGCAAGCATTTGTATTGTTAACTCTGGCAGGGCCGGACGTCGGCTGGCTACCAGCTTAAGCAAGCATTTTTATTGTTAACCGTTTCTTTACGCTGGCAGGGCCAGACGTAGGCTGGCCAACGCGTTCTAGTCTTATAAGAACGCATGCAGACCGTAAGCAAGTGGCACACGCACATGCCGATCGTAAGCCCGAGTGGCGCCGGCACACGCAGCATGAAGGGCCTGCATACTAGCAAGTGGCGCGCGCACATGCCGACCGCGCACAAGTGGCGACGCAGCAAGCATTTGTATTGTTAACTCTGGCAGGGCCGGACGTCGGCTGGCTACCAGCTTAAGCAAGCATTTTTATTGTTAACCGTTTCTTTACGCTGGCAGGGCCAGACGTAGGCTGGCCAACGCGTTCTAGTCTTATAAGAACGCATGCAGACCGTAAGCAAGTGGCGCGCGCACATGCCGATCGCGCCGCAACACGCAACAAGCATTTTTATTGTTAGCCAGACGTAGACTGGCTACGCGCTTTCTAGTCTTATATTATAAGAGCTGATGCCGGCCGACCGTAAGCGCTGGCGCACGCCCATGCCGACCGCGCACAAGTGGCGACGCAGCAAGCATTTGTATTGTTAACTCTGGCAGGGCCGGACGTCGGCTGGCTACCAGCTTAAGCATGCATTTTTATTGTTAACCGTTTCTTTACGCTGGCAGGGCCAGACGTAGGCTGGCCAACGCGTTCTAGTCTTATAAGAACGCATGCAGACCGTAAGCAAGTGGCACGCGCACATGCCGATCGTAAGCCCGAGTGGCGCCGGCACACGCAGCATGAAGGGCCTGCATACTAGCAAGTGGCGCGCGCACATGTCGACCGCGCACAAGTGGCGACGCAGCAAGCATTTGTATTGTTAACTCTGGCAGGGCCTGCGTCGGCTGGCTACCAGCTTAAGCAAGAATTTTTATTGTTAACCGTTTCTTTACGCTGGCAGGGCCAGACGTAGGCTGGCCAACGCGTTCTAGTCTTATAAGAACGCATGCAGACCGTAAGCAAGTGGCACACGCACATGCCGATCGTAAGCCCGAGTGGTGCCGGCACACGCAGCATGAAGGGCCTGCATACTAGCAAGTGGCGCGCGCACATGTCGACCGCGCACAAGTGGCGACGCAGCAAGCATTTGTATTGTTAACTCTGGCAGGGCCGGACGTCGGCTGGCTACCAGCTTAAGCAAGCATTTTTATTGTTAACCGTTTCTTTACGCTGGCAGGGCCAGACGTAGGCTGGCCAACGCGTTCTAGTCTTATAAGAACGCATGCAGACCGTAAGCAAGTGGCACACGCACATGCCGATCGTAAGCCCGAGTGGCGCCGGCACACGCAGCATGAAGGGCCTGTATACTAGCAAGTGGCGCGCGCACATGTCGACCGCGCACAAGTGGCGACGCAGCAAGCATTTGTATTGTTAACTCTGGCAGGGCCGGACGTCGGCTGGCTACCAGCTTAAGCAAGCATTTTTATTGTTAACCGTTTCTTTACGCTGGCAGGGCCAGACGTAGGCTGGCCAACGCGTTCTAGTCTTATAAGAACGCATGCAGACCGTAAGCAAGTGGCACACGCACATGCCGATCGTAAGCCCGAGTGGCGCCGGCACACCCAGCATGAAGGGCCTGCATACTAGCAAGTGGCGCGCGCACATGCCGACCGCGCACAAGTGGCGACGCAGCAAGCATTTGTATTGTTAACTCTGGCAGGGCCGGACGTCGGCTGGCTACCAGCTTAAGCAAGCATTTTTATTGTTAACCGTTTCTTTACGCTGGCAGGGCCAGACGTAGGCTGGCCAACGCGTTCTAGTCTTATAAGAACGCATGCAGACCGTAAGCAAGTGGCACACGCACATGCCGATCGTAAGCCCGAGTGGCGCCGGCACACGCAGCATGAAGGGCCTGCATACTAGCAAGTGGCGCGCGCACATGTCGACCGCGCACAAGTGGCGACGCAGCAAGCATTTGTATTGTTAACTCTGGCAGGGCCGGACGTCGGCTGGCTACCAGCTTAAGCAAGCATTTTTATTGTTAACCGTTTCTTTACGCTGGCAGGGCCAGACGTAGGCTGGCCAACGCGTTCTAGTCTTATAAGAACGCATGCAGACCGTAAGCAAGTGGCACACGCACATGCCGATCGTAAGCCCGAGTGGCGCCGGCACACGCAGCATGAAGGGCCTGCATACTAGCAAGTGGCGCGCGCACATGCCGACCGCGCACAAGTGGCGACGCAGCAAGCATTTGTATTGTTAACTCTGGCAGGGCCGGACGTCGGCTGGCTACCAGCTTAAGCAAGCATTTTTATTGTTAACCGTTTCTTTACGCTGGCAGGGCCAGACGTAGGCTGGCCAACGCGTTCTAGTCTTATAAGAACGCATGCAGACCGTAAGCAAGTGGCACGCGCACATGCCGATCGTAAGCCCGAGTGGCGCCGGCACACGCAGCATGAAGGGCCTGCATACTAGCAAGTGGCGCGCGCACATGCCGACCGCGCACAAGTGGCGACGCAGCAAGCATTTGTATTGTTAACTCTGGCAGGGCCGGACGTCGGCTGGCTACCAGCTTAAGCAAGCATTTTTATTGTTAACCGTTTCTTTACGCTGGCAGGGCCAGACGTAGGCTGGCCAACGCGTTCTAGTCTTATAAGAACGCATGCAGACCGTAAGCAAGTGGCACACGCACATGCCGATCGTAAGCCCGAGTGGCGCCGGCACACGCAGCATGAAGGGCCTGCATACTAGCAAGTGGCGCGCGCACATGTCGACCGCGCACAAGTGGCGACGCAGCAAGCATTTGTATTGTTAACTCTGGCAGGGCCGGACGTCGGCTGGCTACCAGCTTAAGCAAGCATTTTTATTGTTAACCGTTTCTTTACGCTGGCAGGGCCAGACGTAGGCTGGCCAACGCGTTCTAGTCTTATAAGAACGCATGCAGACCGTAAGCAAGTGGCACACGCACATGCCGATCGTAAGCCCGAGTGGCGCCGGCACACGCAGCATGAAGGGCCTGCATACTAGCAAGTGGCGCGCGCACATGCCGACCGCGCACAAGTGGCGACGCAGCAAGCATTTGTATTGTTAACTCTGGCAGGGCCGGACGTCGGCTGGCTACCAGCTTAAGCAAGCATTTTTATTGTTAACCGTTTCTTTACGCTGGCAGGGCCAGACGTAGGCTGGCCAACGCGTTCTAGTCTTATAAGAACGCATGCAGACCGTAAGCAAGTGGCACGCGCACATGCCGATCGTAAGCCCGAGTGGCGCCGGCACACGCAGCATGAAGGGCCTGCATACTAGCAAGTGGCGCGCGCACATGCCGACCGCGCACAAGTGGCGACGCAGCAAGCATTTGTATTGTTAACTCTGGCAGGGCCGGACGTCGGCTGGCTACCAGCTTAAGCAAGCATTTTTAATGTTAACCGTTTCTTTACGCTAGCAGGGCCAGACGTAGACTGGCCAACGCGTTCTAGTCATTTTATATTTTTGTAAGTAGCATAGCATAATTCTCGGCCTTTATAAATCATAGCAATTAAAGAGCAAAATTATTTTATACATGCCATAACATAAAATTTAAAAAAATCATCTTAGAAGTTGAGTAAACTACATTTTTTTGAAAAAATATTTTCGAAAATTATGTATTTTTTTCTCTTTGGTCAAACTCTACCAATGACTTCTGTTTTCGAGCTTTCAGTACAGTTTTTCGTAATCCATGTGTAACCTTAGTGAACTCAAAGAATTTTACTGAAAACCCAAAGCATGTAGGATGATCGCCAAACTCAAAACCTTCGGGTCAAACGACAGTGTTGGAAACCCTATAGAAAGGGGGGAAAGGATGAAAGTTCTTAGAAAGCAATTACATTAAACATATCATTTGTTTACTAAACAGTAAAAACTTGATATGTTCAGTTTTGAAACAGATCACTTGGTAAAATGAAATTCATTTTTATGTATGTACTACTTTATTCTTATACATAATATGCTGCTGAAGACATTAGTAACTTCCTATTCACATACTTGAATAAATTGTGTTTTAGTATAAAATAGATAATATTTTCGTATAACTTCTAAATGGTCTCGCAGTATGAATTGTTAAGGACATGAAAATCCTGGGCCAGACGATACTACCCAAACGCTTCTTATTACACGTTTGCTTCAATGTTTATCTTGGTATGTTTAACTACACTTGCTTTCATTGCTGTTTCATATGTCTAACTATTACTTGAATGAGGTTTTTCTTTGGTATGTGTTCTCCCATGTCTAACTAAATTACGTTCCGTTACTGTCTTATATTTGCAAATAGAACATGAATATGGTTTTTCTCCTGTATGTGTCATCGTATGGTTAACTAAGCTAACTCTCTGAGCTGCTTTATATTCGCACATAGAACACGAATAGGGCTTTACTCCTGTATGTGTCATCACATGTTTAGATAAGGTATCTTTTCTTGCTGCTTTATATTCACATATAGAACATGAATAAAGTTTTTCTCCTGTATGTGTAGTCATATGGCTAACTAAGCTAACTTTATGTGCTGCTTTATATCCGCAGATGGAACATGAATAAGGTTTTTCGCCTGTATGTGTTCTTAGATGTTTAACTAAACTAGCTTTCTGTGTTGCCTTATAATCGCACATAGAGCACCAATAAGGTTTCACTCCTGTATGTATCTTCATATGGTTAGATAAGTTAGCTTTCTGTGCTGTTTTATATTCACAAATAGAACAAGAATAAGGTTTTTTTCCTGTATGTGTAGTCATATGGTTAACTAAGTTAACTTTATGTGTTGCTTTATATTCGCAGATGGAACAGGAATGTGGTTTTTCACCTGTATGTGTCGTCATATGATTAACTAAGCTAACTCTATGTGCTGCTTTATATTCGCAGATGGAACACGAATAAGGTTTTTCACCTGTATGTGTCCTTATATGTTTAACTACAGTACTTTTTTCAATTGCTTTATAGTGGCAAAATGGACACGAATATGGTTTTTCTTCTGTATGTGTTCTCATATGTCTCACTAAATGATGTTTTATTGCAGTTTCAAATCTGCAAATTGAACAAGAGTATGGTTTCTCACCTGTATGTGTCCTCATATGTCTAACTAAATTAGGTTCTGCTACTGTCTTATATTTGCAAATTGTACAAGAATAAGGTTTTTCTCCTGTATGTGTCATCATATGGTTAACTAAACTAACTTTCTGTGCTGCTTTATAATCGCACATAGAACACGAATAAGGCTTTTCCCGTGTATGCATTATCATATGACTGGATAAGTTACTTTTCTGTGCGGTTTTATATTTGCAAACAGCACATGAATAAGGTGTTTCTCCTGTATGTGTCGTCATATGGTTAACTAAGCTAACTTTCTGTGCTGTTTTATATTCGCAAACAGCACAGAAATAAGGCTTTTCTCCTGTATGTCTCCTCATATGTATAACCAACCTACCTTTCGTAGCTGCTTTATATTCGCAAATAACACAGGAATATGATTTATCTCCTGTATGCGCTTTTATATAACTCACATTACTTTTCTGTGCTGTTTTAAATTTATAAATCATTGGTACAAATGGTTCCTCTTTTACGTTTCCATTTCCTGCACCCATAATATCTTTTATGTCCACTTCTTCCTTCTTAATATTCATTTCCTGATAAGCCGTGTTGTTGATAGTCCCTTCAACAATCTCTTGCTTTACATATACGTCTCCAAGGACTTTATTTTCATCGACCTTTACCAGTGGTTTGTGTATGCTGCTCTTTGTTGCAGTAAGCACATTGTGATCAACCAATCCATGTCCCACGTCCATTATTACAACAAAAATGAAGCTTCAGTGTTAATATGAGATCTGAAAACAAAACAAAACAAAAGTCAGTTAGGTTTAGGTTAAGTTGGTTATGATTAACAAATTTTCTACACTCAGTTAAATATTTTCACTTACATGAAATAACATGAAATTGGAATAAGTAACTAATAAATACAGAGAATAGCCTAGCAGCAAATCATACAAAGAACGATTATTTACAGTTAGGCAAGATCAATTAGTTAAAATGACATTCAAAAGAACTACTCTCATATACAGGGTGTCACGCAAGAGAATATCTGTAACTTTCCAGGATCCAGGATAGTATAAGGTTGTAGAAGATAAGGAATAAGAAACTATTACCGTGTGCGCGCTAGCATCGCTCTAAAGAGCAAAATTACAGTTCGTGTTTCTTCTTCGTCTTCTTTTTAGATAAATCTGTCTGTTCTTTAACTACCACCGATGCTATCACTCCATTGCTTCTTGGGTCGTCCTAAGCTTCTTCTTCCTGCTGGAGATCGATCTCTTGCTATTTTTTGTTATACGCGTGTTGTTCATCCTAACAATGTGTTCGTCCCATTCTTGCCTACGACTGTTGACCCAATTTGTTATTGGTTCGATTTCACACATTTCTCTAATTTTCGTACATCGAACTATATCCAACCTGGTTTTGTTTACTATTTTTCGAAGGACTGCCATCTCAGTTGTTTCTAACATTTGTTTTGGTTTTGCTGTTGCAGATCTTGCTTCGGCACCATACGTCATTATAGGTCTCCCACGCTTTTATATATTCTGGTTTTTGTGTCCGTAGTGAGATACCTACTTATTTTTCCATATGCTATTACTGAGGCACCCTGAAATTCTGCCAGCTTTTTGGATTTTTTTCCTGACTTCTGCTTGTACATTACCGTAGCTGCTTATCTTGGTGCTTAAGTAATTTATATGCATAACTTGTTCCGTTATTGCAGTATCTACCATTAATTTGCACCTTATCGGATCTTTTGCAATAACTATTGATTTTGTCTTCTCTGTAGATATTTTCATGCTGAATATCTCTCCCACCACTTTAAACTGCATCAGAAGCTTTTGGAGGTCGTCTTCATTTTCAGCTATTAGTATACTGTCGTCTGCATAGCAACTCTTATACTATCTCTGCCCATCTTATATCCTCTGAGATTTTTAACACCGTCAATAATTTTGTCCATTAAGAAGTTAAATAGGAGTGGGCTCAGTGAATCTCCTTGTCGAATACCTTTACTAAATGGGATGTGATCTGATAGATTTCCATTTGCTTGAACTTTTACGGTGTTGTGGTATATATCTCCAATTATCCGTATTAAAGTAGTAGGAATTTGTCTTTCTGATAATATATCTATTACATCGGCTAACTTAACTCTATCAAAAGCTTTTTCTAAATCTACCAGGCACATAAAAGCGGGTTTGTTGAATTTCAATGCTTTTTCGGTGATTTGTTTTATTGTAAATATAGTGTCTAAACAAGATCTAACGTTCCTAATCCCTTGTTGCTCATCATTAATAGTCGTACGTCAACAGCTTATGTTGCCGCTTCTATAATATTTATTTTCATTTTTGTCCAGCTTGAGTTGATATCATCATTTTCTTCAATTTTGTTCCTTATAATTTTCTTTTCTAACCGTCTTTGATACAGTTCGTTCACCGAGTCGTCTTGCAACATTTTTTAAATTTTGGTATATTGGAGCTTTTCTTTTTGTTCTTTTAATATTTAATTTGATTTTCCCTAAAGCATGGTCACTCCCAATATCGGCCGAATTTAAATCTTCCAATATCATTTATTTGTGATGGGTGTATTTTTCTGTTACTTAATATGTAGTCTAGGGTTAATTGTTGTCCTCCAGTGTTGTGCCATGTGAGTTTGTGCTGTATTTTATGTTCAAAGAAGGTGTTATTTATTCTTAACAAAATTGAATCATCATTTCTCCATTTTCGTTAGTAATGTTTTCATTAAATCTCTGCTTAATTCCTGGGATTACCGAGTTCCCGATTCTGGCATTAAAATCACCACTTATAACAACATATTCTACTTGTGGTATTGAATCTATAGTTTGTTGAAAGTCTCCGCAAAACTTTTCTTTATCTACATTTGGCTTACAGTATCTCTGGTGCGTAAATAGATATCACATTTATTATTTTTCCTTCAGTATGAAGTTTCAACGCTCTGTGACACATATTGATATTCCTATATGTTGCCTTCAAATTTCTTATGAATTAGAATTCCGACGCCTTCTTTCTCTTTTTCATGTTGTTGTACACTGCTGTATACTAGGATGTAGTCGTTATAAATTTCTGCTCCTCTGCTTCTTGTTTTTCTTTCCGATATTGTGCATATATCTATTTTCTTCTCTTGCAGCTCCAGTATGTTTGTTGGTCTCTGCCATTCCTCGATCTTATATTCCGTGTAGCAATTCTAATGGTGTTCTTTTTTCTTAGATTTTTCCATTTTCGTTTGCTTGATCTCACCAAGTCCGTCAACGTTTCATCAGTCCGGTTCCGAAGCCATTTTGTGGTTCTTTGAGCAATATGTGTTCTTTCCGCAGTAGGGTACTAACCCGGCTGCTGGAGATTGTTTTTTAACCTTTTCTGGACTAGATCCATCGTGTTTTGTTTGAACGTAGACACCTCGAGAAGGATGTGGCTCTTCACCACGCACGATGGTCTTGAGTAAGGAGAGGCTAAGGAGCTAAGGACCTTAAGGCGGCTATAATCGCTTCACCTACCCCTGGGATTTCTCTCTCGCCTACAGTCCGTGTTTCTTTCAAATACATTTAAAATTAACCTCCATAATCATTAGGACGCAAAGCCCAACGCTCAAGAACCGGTTTGCCTGCTCTTCTGTTCTACCACCTGTTTTTCCGAACATGTCTGCAATTTTCTGCGAACCATAACAGTTAGAATTTTTTTGGATCTAGTTTTCTATTACTGTTTTTTTTAATGTTCAAATTACATTGCAACTAGTCTAAGACTAATCAGCAATTCTTATCTAACTTAAATTGTCTACTTGCTTATATTAAGAGTTCACCCATTATCACCTATTTCATGTCCGCTTTTAACCCTTGTATCATTAATTGCTTTTCTGCTCTCACTAGAACTGCATCAATAATATATTTTTCATGTCTACTAATGTAATAAAATAATATGCATGACTTTCATGGTCTCATCTTTGTGCCTTCTTTCCAAGATTTCACCAGAGTGAGTGAAAAGAGTATTTCGCTACATTGAGGAAACTTGATGTGAGCGTACTTCGTCACTCGAAT